>SSNP01000115.1:1294213-1307734 GCA_006937955.1 Pachypanchax playfairii | reverse complement strand
GACCTGGTCATGTGATGACCTGGTCATGTGATGACCTGGTCATGTGAAGACCTGGTCATGTGAAGACCTGGTCATGTGAAGACCTGGTCATGTGATGACCTGGTGTTTCACACAACAGAAGCACAAGCTGCAGGATCAAACTGATGGTGCTCGACACACAGAAGACAGATGTTCACCAAAGCCATAAACGTTCCCACTGAAAACAGGTTATATCAGTAGTTCTTCCTTAATTTGTGGAAGTAAAAGAAACTGAAGTGCACTTTGCTGTTTGGACCTAAAACAAGCCTTCAGAACAAACACAGGAGGTTCTGTAACTCCAGTTCACATAATGGATCTGGAATTCCACTTTTATTCTAGAACTTCAGTAAATACTCCAAACTAATAAACCCTGAAGCATGTTGCCGTGACAACGTGTAGAATCCAGAACCAACACATGCAAAGAACGTCTGAGTGGAAAGCAGATAAATCTGCATGAGCCAACCCAGCAGAACCGGACTCCGAGGCGACCCGGACTCCGAGCCGACCCAGACTCTAAGGCGACCCGGACTCTGAGGCGACCCGGACTCTGAGGCGACCCGGAGTCCCACCCAAGCCAGCAGAACCGGACTCTAAGCCAACCCGGAGTCCGAGCCAACCCAGCAGAACCGGACTCTGAGGCGACCCGGACTCCGAGCCGACCCAGACTCCGAGCCAACCCAGACTCTAAGGCGACCCGGACTCTGAGGCGACCCGGAGTCCCAGCCAAGCCAGCAGAACCGGACTCTGAGGCGACCCGGACTCCGAGCCAACCCAGACTCTAAGGCGACCTGGAGTCCGAGCCGACCCAGACTCTGAGGCGACCTGGAGTCCGAGGCGACCCGGACTCCGAGCCGACCCAGACTCTAAGGTGACCCGGACTCTGAGGCGACCCGGAGTCCCACCCAAGCCAGCAGAACCGGACTCTGAGGCGACCCGGACTCCGAGCCAACCCAGACTCTAAGGCGACCTGGAGTCCGAGCCGACCCGGACTCCGAGCCGACCCGGAGTCCCACCCAAGCCAGCAGAACCGGACTCTAAGCCAACCCGGAGTCCGAGCCAACCCAGCAGAACCGGACTCTGAGGCGACCCGAACTCCGAGCCGACCCAGACTCCGAGGCGACCCGGAGTCCGAGCCAACCCAGACTCTAAGGCGACCCGGACTCTGAGGCGACCCGGGGTCCGAGCCGACCCAGACTCTAAGGCGACCCGGACTCTGAGGCGACCTGGAGTCCGAGCCGACCCAGACTCTGAGGCGACCTGGAGTCCGAGCCGACCCGGACTCCGAGCCGACCCGGAGTCCCACCCAAGCCAGCAGAACCGGACTCTAAGCCAACCCGGAGTCCGAGCCAACCCAGCAGAACCGGACTCTGAGGCGACCCGAACTCCGAGCCGACCCAGACTCCGAGGCGACCCGGACTCCGAGCCAACCCAGACTCTAAGGCGACCCGGACTCTGAGGCGACCCGGAGTCCCACCCAAGCCAGCAGAACCGGACTCTGAGGCGACCCGGAGTCCGAGCCAACCCAGCAGAACCGGACTCCGAGGCGACCCGGACTCCGAGCCGACCCAGACTCTAAGGCGACCTGGAGTCCGAGCCGACCCAGACTCTGAGGCGACCCGGAGTCCGAGGCGACCCGGCCTCCGAGCCGACCCAGACTCTAAGGCGACCCGGACTCTGAGGCGACCCGGAGTCCGAGCCAACCCAGCAGAACCGGACTCTGAGGCGACCCGGAGTCCGAGCCAACCCAGACTCTAAGGCGACCCGGACTCTGAGGCGACCTGGAGTCCGAGCCGACCCAGACTCTAAGGCGACCCAGACTCTGAGGCGACCCGGAGTCCGAGCCAACCCAGACTCTAAGGCGACCCGGACTCTGAGGCGACCCGGAGTCCGAGCCAAGCCAGCAGACCCGGACTCTGAGGCGACCCGGACTCCGAGCCAACCCAGACTCTAAGGCGACCCGGACTCTGAGGCGACCCGGAGTCCCAGCCAAGCCAGCAGAACCGGACTCTGAGGCGACCCGGACTCCGAGCCGACCCAGACTCCGAGGCGACCCGGACTCTGAGGCGACCCGGAGTCCCAGCCAAGCCAGCAGAACCGGACTCTAAGCCAACCCGGAGTCCGAGCCAACCCAGCAGAACCGGACTCTGAGGCGACCTGGACTCCGAGCCGACCCAGACTCCGAGGCGACCCGGACTCCGAGCCAACCCAGACTCTAAGGCGACCCGGACTCTGAGGCGACCTGGAGTCCGAGCCGACCCAGACTCTAAGGCGACCCGGACTCTGAGGCGACCCGGAGTCCCAGCCAAGCCAGCAGAACCGGACTCTGAGGCGACCCGGACTCCGAGCCGACCCAGACTCCGAGGCGACCCGGACTCCGAGCCAACCCAGACTCTAAGGCGACCCAGACTCTAAGGCGACCCGGACTCTGAGGCGACCCGGAGTCCCAGCCAAGCCAGCAGAACCGGACTCTGAGGCGACCCGGAGTCCGAGCTGCACAGTGAGCTGAACAGTTTCTACACAGCTCAGAAAATCACAGCTGCTGTATAAACTCTTCAGGTTTTCTTTAAGAGTCTTTTACTTTGAAACTCCAGCTGTTTACTGCTAACAGGTATCAGTATTTGTTTTGGCATTGTGCAACCCTCAGCCGATCAGACCTGAACCTGAACCACCACCTCTAAACGTCGGCACCTTACCATTAAACCGACTCCCTTTCAGCTGAGATTCAGCTGCATCACACACACATTAAGTGTCATGAGCGTGCACGTGTACCTCAAACTGCACACGTCATTTATAGAATCATGTGTGAGCTGAAGCTTCAGCCCATCAAACATCATGAATCTGGTGTGATCGTCCAGGTGGGAAGGATCAACCTGGCGTTTGCTGTTCGTGGTTCACTTACTGGCTCCAGGAACAACCAGCAGGTACAGACCCTCCAACGTGGCCACCACCGCATCATTGTAAAGGTTCTTCCAGGGAATCTTCAGGGTTAGCTTCCCTGAAACACAAAGAATCATCAGGTATGACAGGTGTCTGTGTGAAGAGACGCAGCAGGTGTTCCAGGTGGAGAGACTCTGATGGACGGTATGTTCCAGGCTTGGAGTTGGACCTGTTTACAGTTTCTCTACATGTGATGGTCACATGACTGAGATCATGAAAAACAAAAGTGAAGAAAAAACAGGAAGAAGGAAGTTTCATCCCAGTTTGTTTGTCTGACACGATTTAAGCTGTTGGTCCTGATTCTGAAGGTGATGATGAATCAGACCAGCAGAATTATACAGAACTCAGAATGCTACAAATGTGAACGTGAACTCAATCAGCTGCTTGTCTGACTGACACGCCTTCAGGTGTTCATCGTTTGGTCAGTTTGAATCTTTTCAGGTCTGATTTGAAACATCACTGTTAGAAATTCGACAACAATTTCTTCATATTAACCGTTTCAGCAGCAGCTGTTCAGACTTTGGAGGGACTTTTTATCGTCACCTGAAGACGTTAAATAAAAACGAGATGTTAGAGAATGCAGAACACACTCACCGATCTGTCCAGCTTTTATTTTGAAGGGAACATCGAACTCGCTCTGAAACACAAACACACAGTCAGCGTCCTGCTCTGGACTGAAACCTGAACCGAGGGCCACCACAGCTCCCCAGAGACCTTCATGGACAGGTTCTTTCAGCTGCTGTGAGATGCTGGACATCCCACTGCTGCTCAGGTCAAACAGGAAGTGGTTCAACATGTCTAACGACCACGACGCAGCCTGAGGCCTCACAGTCTGACCTGTAGGACTTACCAGAGCATTCTCCTTCACCCTCAGGTTCTCAAGAACAACGTTTCCTGCAGAAACACAAAAATCACACAATTAGCAAATCTGAACCTGGTCCTGGTTTTAATCAGTCCCCGTCCTGAACTGCACATCAGCAGTAGATGGAAGACAAAGTGAGAGTTCTGGTTCTGGAGCACAGAACCTTCAACAGAGATACGGAACCATGTAGGTGTTAGAACTGAACATCAGTCATAGAATATTAGATATTGATTAACCTGCTCAGGAGCTGATCAGAACACCTGTTAGGGATTTTCCATCAACAGTTGGTAGGAGCAGAGTCTCCTCCCCCCCCCCAGGTGTGTGAACAGGTGAAGCTTTAGGACTCAGGAATGCAGCCAAACAGGCAGGAACAGGATGTACGTAGAAGCACACATGTTGCTGAACACGCGTGTTCATATGGGACTGGAGAGTTTCTCTACATGTTACTATCCTGTTCAGTCTGAAGCAGTTTGATGTTTCCTACCGGCTTCAAGAAGAAACAGGATGTTTTAGTGGTTCCTGGTCTTCATCTGAGGAGCTTCATCAGTTCTGAAGGTTCAGATTTTAATCTGCAGTGAGAGAACTGGTTTACAGACCCCCCCCCGTTAGAAGATCTTCTCTGTTCAGACACACAAACAGGAAGAAAACGAAATGAGTCTAGAAACAGCTGGAACAGCTGGAAGGACGACAGAAGAGCGATCTTTATTTATTAATTTATCTTTATTTCTTATTCAGGGTTTCGGTGACGTCACTGTGTTCGGTACATGTATGTGGTTTTCTAACACGCTAAACAAAAGAGGAACATCTTACCATGACAGTCAAGTTTTTAGAAGTCGAGCGTGAGGAACAGGTTTCTAAAGTCCTGACAGAAAACCCGGGCAGAGACCGTCCCGGGCAGTTATTATGTTAATCTGTCAGGCTGATAAACTAAGAAACAACACAGATGATAACCCGACTCTGCGTGTGCATGTGAACTGATAAAGAACCCCAGGTCCCGTCAGGTCCCGTCAGGTCCCGTCAGGTCCCGTCAGGCCCCCTCTGGCCCCCTCTAACTCGTTCTTGTGCTGAACCGAGTTCCATCGTGTTAACACCTGCTTTCCGTGCAGGTGAGCCAGAGATCAGAGTGTGTTTCTCCTGTACAAGCTGCATAACAGAACCACCAGGGTCCATCGGACCCGGACAGGAGCGCAGGAGTCGGTCACTTGTTTACCGCTTCTGACGTTCAGTGAAGCTTCTAATTCAACTCCTCCTTTAGAATCCGAGACATTTAATGAGTGTGATGCTGGTCCGAGTTACACCGGGGTACCGGGAGCGGGGTGTTTCTGTAGCAGGTACCGTGAGTGCCTCTTTAATTCGGGGACCTTTTACTTCACTGACAGTCACTTAAATGAAGAAAGATTGATATTTGTCTGCATGATGACGCGATCCCGTCTGGGCAGGTGTACTCACAGCATCAAACATAAGTTTATGTTTCATCAGAAATAAAATGATGGCTGGTATTTTAAATTATTACCGAAATTATCAGAATAAAGAGATTATCAGTACTATATACCGACATTTGTTTTACAGTGTTCGTACTTTTGCAGCGAACGGCACTTTTTTTAAAGTGCAATATTTTAGAACGGAATTTGGTCTGGCTTCCTGTGTCACCATGATGGCTGCAAGCTAGCAAAAGAGCTCACCTCCCCAGATCCCGATCTTCAGCTGAGACTTGTCCAGGTTCTCCACGTAGTCTCCAATAAACCTGTTCAGAAGGTCACTGACCAGAGACTCGAAAACCATGACCAACAACGACGGGATGGACCCACTGAGGGCCAACGAACGTCAGCACCTGAGTTCCGGACAGAATCTGGGGTCGACTAGCGCTGCCTGTGAATGTGCGCGCGCGCGCGCGTGCGTGCCCGAAGAGTTTAATCAGATGAGAGTGAGTCAGAGGCGGAAGGAGAAGCTTTTTATTATAACGACACACTGTGTGTTCAATACTTTTATTAAAACGCGTTTCAGCGTCCAGGTTCTGACTGAAGTTCTGATCCATTCAAGTTCTAACTGGCTGGGTTTCGTGTTCCGAACTTTTTTTATGTGTAAATAGTTAGTGAATAAACCTCCTTAACTAACAAGATCAACTAAAAACATGTTCCTACAGTATGTCAAAGAACATTAAGCTAACAGGACCAAAGCCATCAGGTCTGGACTTTGTTCCTGTTCAGGTCTCTGAAGGTCCACCAGCATGTCAGTCAGGTTCAGGTCTCTTGCAGACCAGCTGCTGGGTTTGGATCATGGTTCTGGTTCAGGACCTATTTGGGTCTGAGCTTCAGCTGTCACACAGATGGACTCATGTTTGAACACTTAGGAACACAGAGGTCATCTCAGTGACTGTATAGTGTCCAGGACCTGAAGCCCAGACCATCATCCCTCCACCACCGTGCTGACATGCTACCAAGCATTATGGGAATACTCTTTCTCTCTGTTGATTGGCTGAGGGAAGTCATGTGGTTCATTCAGGGGAAACTATGAATCTGATCTGTTTTTAAAAGAGACTTTGTTCCAAAAAAGTTGTTCAGTCAACTGTCCTGTCACAAAGTTTGACCTCCAACCTGAGGCCTGTAGAATCTGACGTGGAGCTCAGGGGTTCTTTAGTCGTGTGTCTGAAGGTTGTACAATCTGACCTCTGACCTCAGGGTGAACAGGCTGGGACTGTGTTCTAGTGAATGATCTTTCTCTCTGAAGAACAATTGACTCCAGGTCATGTGAGGTTGTGTGAGATCATGTGAGATCATGTGAGGTCGTGTGAGGTGGTGTGAGGTGGTGTGAGATCATGTGAGGTTGTGTGAGGTCGTGTGAGGTCGTGTGAGATCATGTGAGATCATGTGAGGTCGTGTGAGATCATGTGAGATCATGTGAGATCATGTGAGATCATGTGAGATCATGTGAGGTCGTGTGAGATCGTGTGAGGTCGTGTGAGATCGTGTGAGGTCGTGTGAGATTGTGTGAGGTCGTGTGAGATCGTGTGAGATCATGTGAGGTCGTGTGAGATCATGTGAGATCATGTGAGATCATGTGAGGTCGTGTGAGATCATGTGAGGTCGTGTGAGATCGTGTGAGATCGTGTGAGGTCGTGTGAGATCATGTGAGGTCGTGTGAGATCATGTGAGGTTGTGTGAGGTCATGTGAGGTCGTGTGAGGTCATGTGAGGTCGTGTGAGGTCGTGTGAGTTCGTGTGAGGTCGTGTGAGGTCGTGTGAGGTCGTGTGAGGTCGTGTGAGGTCGTGTGAGGTCATGTGAGGTCGTGTGAGATCATGTGAGGTCGTGTGAGGTCATGTGAGGTCGTGTGAGGTCGTGTGAGTTCATGTGAGGTTGTGTGAGGTCATGTGAGGTTGTGTGAGGTCATGTGAGGTCGTGTGAGGTCGTGTGAGGTCGTGTGAGGTCGTGTGAGATCATGTGAGGTCGTGTGAGATCGTGTGAGATCATGTGAGGTCGTGTGAGATCATGTGAGATCGTGTGAGGTCGTGTGAGATCGTGTGAGGTCGTGTGAGATCATGTGAGGTCGTGTGAGATCATGTGAGGTCGTGTGAGGTCGTGTGAGGTCGTGTGAGATCGTGTGAGGTCGTGTGAGGTCATGTGAGGTCGTGTGAGGTCGTGTGAGATCATGTGAGGTCGTGTGAGATCGTGTGAGATCGTGTGAGATCATGTGAGGTCGTGTGAGATCGTGTGAGATCATGTGAGGTCGTGTGAGATCATGTGAGGTTGTGTGAGGTCGTGTGAGGTCGTGTGAGGTCGTGTGAGATCATGTGAGGTCGTGTGAGATCGTGTGAGGTCGTGTGAGATCATGTGAGGTCATGTGAGGTCGTGTGAGGTCGTGTGAGATCATGTGAGGTCGTGTGAGATCATGTGAGGTCATGTGAGGTCGTGTGAGATCATGTGAGGTCGTGTGAGGTCGTGTGAGGTCGTGTGAGATCATGTGAGGTTGTGTGAGGTCATGTGAGGTCGTGTGAGGTCGTGTGAGATCGTGTGAGGTCGTGTGAGATCGTGTGAGGTCGTGTGAGATCATGTGAGGTCGTGTGAGGTCATGTGAGGTCGTGTGAGGTCATGTGAGGTCGTGTGAGATCATGTGAGGTCGTGTGAGGTCGTGTGAGATCATGTGAGGTCGTGTGAGATCGTGTGAGATCGTGTGAGGTTGTGTGAGGTCATGTGAGGTCGTGTGAGGTCGTGTGAGATCATGTGAGGTCGTGTGAGATCGTGTGAGATCATGTGAGGTCGTGTGAGATCGTGTGAGATCATGTGAGGTCGTGTGAGATCATGTGAGGTCGTGTGAGGTCGTGTGAGGTCATGTGAGGTCGTGTGAGGTCGTGTGAGGTCGTGTGAGATCATGTGAGGTCGTGTGAGGTCGTGTGAGATCGTGTGAGGTCGTGTGAGATCATGTGAGGTCGTGTGAGATCATGTGAGATCGTGTGAGATCATGTGAGGTCGTGTGAGATCATGTGAGGTCGTGTGAGGTCGTGTGAGATCATGTGAGGTCGTGTGAGGTCGTGTGAGATCGTGTGAGGTCGTGTGAGATCATGTGAGGTCGTGTGAGATCATGTGAGGTCGTGTGAGGTCGTGTGAGATCGTGTGAGGTCGTGTGAGATCATGTGAGGTTGTGTGAGGTCATGTGAGGTTGTGTGAGGTCATGTGAGGTCGTGTGAGGTCGTGTGAGATCATGTGAGGTCGTGTGAGATCATGTGAGGTCGTGTGAGGTCGTGTGAGATCATGTGAGGTCGTGTGAGATCATGTGAGGTCGTGTGAGGTCATGTGAGGTCGTGTGAGGTCGTGTGAGATCATGTGAGGTCGTGTGAGATCATGTGAGATCATGTGAGGTCGTGTGAGATCATGTGAGATCATGTGAGATCATGTGAGATCATGTGAGATCATGTGAGGTCGTGTGAGATCGTGTGAGATCGTGTGAGATCGTGTGAGGTCGTGTGAGATCGTGTGAGGTCGTGTGAGATCATGTGAGGTCGTGTGAGATCATGTGAGGTCGTGTGAGGTCGTGTGAGATCATGTGAGGTCGTGTGAGGTCATGTGAGATCATGTGAGATCATGTGAGGTCATGTGAGGTCATGTGAGGTCGTGTGAGGTCGTGTGAGATCGTGTGAGGTCGTGTGAGGTCGTGTGAGGTCGTGTGAGGTCGTGTGAGATCGTGTGAGGTCGTGTGAGATCATGTGAGGTTGTGTGAGGTCATGTGAGGTCGTGTGAGGTCGTGTGAGATCATGTGAGGTCGTGTGAGGTCGTGTGAGATCATGTGAGGTCGTGTGAGATCGTGTGAGATCGTGTGAGGTTGTGTGAGGTCATGTGAGGTCGTGTGAGGTCGTGTGAGATCATGTGAGGTCGTGTGAGTTCATGTGAGGTCGTGTGAGATCATGTGAGGTCGTGTGAGATCATGTGAGGTCGTGTGAGATCGTGTGAGGTCGTGTGAGATCGTGTGAGGTCGTGTGAGATCGTGTGAGGTCGTGTGAGATCATGTGAGGTTGTGTGAGGTCATGTGAGGTCGTGTGAGGTCGTGTGAGATCATGTGAGGTCGTGTGAGATCGTGTGAGATCATGTGAGGTCGTGTGAGATCATGTGAGGTCGTGTGAGATCATGTGAGGTCGTGTGAGGTCATGTGAGGTCGTGTGAGGTCGTGTGAGATCATGTGAGGTCGTGTGAGATCGTGTGAGATCGTGTGAGGTCGTGTGAGATCGTGTGAGATCATGTGAGATCATGTGAGGTCGTGTGAGATCATGTGAGGTCGTGTGAGGTCGTGTGAGATCATGTGAGGTCGTGTGAGGTCGTGTGAGATCGTGTGAGGTCGTGTGAGGTCGTGTGAGGTCGTGTGAGATCGTGTGAGGTCGTGTGAGATCGTGTGAGATCGTGTGAGGTTGTGTGAGGTCATGTGAGGTCGTGTGAGGTCGTGTGAGATCATGTGAGGTCGTGTGAGATCGTGTGAGATCGTGTGAGATCATGTGAGATCATGTGAGATCATGTGAGGTCGTGTGAGGTCGTGTGAGGTCGTGTGAGGTCGTGTGAGGTCGTGTGAGGTCGTGTGAGATCGTGTGAGGTCGTGTGAGGTCATGTGAGGTCGTGTGAGGTCGTGTGAGATCATGTGAGGTCGTGTGAGATCGTGTGAGATCATGTGAGATCGTGTGAGATCTTGTGAGGTCGTGTGAGGTCGTGTGAGGTCGTGTGAGATCGTGTGAGGTCGTGTGAGATCGTGTGAGATCATGTGAGGTCGTGTGAGATCATGTGAGGTCGTGTGAGGTCGTGTGAGATCATGTGAGGTCGTGTGAGGTCGTGTGAGATCGTGTGAGGTCGTGTGAGATCATGTGAGGTCGTGTGAGATCATGTGAGGTTGTGTGAGGTCGTGTGAGGTCGTGTGAGGTCGTGTGAGGTCGTGTGAGGTCGTGTGAGGTCGTGTGAGATCATGTGAGGTCGTGTGAGATCATGTGAGATCGTGTGAGATCGTGTGAGATCATGTGAGGTCGTGTGAGATCATGTGAGGTCATGTGAGATCATGTGAGGTCGTGTGAGATCATGTGAGATCGTGTGAGATCATGTGAGGTCGTGTGAGATCATGTGAGATCATGTGAGGTCGTGTGAGATCGTGTGAGGTCGTGTGAGGTCGTGTGAGATCATGTGAGGTCGTGTGAGGTCGTGTGAGATCGTGTGAGGTCGTGTGAGATCATGTGAGATCATGTGAGATCATGTGAGATCATGTGAGGTCGTGTGAGATCGTGTGAGGTCGTGTGAGATCGTGTGAGGTCGTGTGAGATCGTGTGAGGTCGTGTGAGGTCGTGTGAGGTCGTGTGAGGTCGTGTGAGATCGTGTGAGGTCGTGTGAGGTCGTGTGAGATCATGTGAGATCATGTGAGGTCGTGTGAGATCGTGTGAGGTCGTGTGAGATCATGTGAGGTGTGTGAGATCATGTGAGATCATGTGAGGTCGTGTGAGGTGGTGTGAGGTGGTGTGAGATCATGTGAGGTCGTGTGAGGTCGTGTGAGATCGTGTGAGGTCGTGTGAGATCATGTGAGGTCGTGTGAGATCATGTGAGGTCGTGTGAGATCATGTGAGGTCGTGTGAGGTTGTGTGAGGTCATGTGAGGTCGTGTGAGGTCGTGTGAGATCATGTGAGGTCGTGTGAGGTCGTGTGAGATCGTGTGAGGTCGTGTGAGATCATGTGAGGTCGTGTGAGATCATGTGAGGTCGTGTGAGATCGTGTGAGATCATGTGAGATCATGTGAGATCATGTGAGGTCGTGTGAGATCATGTGAGATCATGTGAGATCATGTGAGATCATGTGAGATCATGTGAGGTCGTGTGAGATCGTGTGAGGTCGTGTGAGATCGTGTGAGGTCGTGTGAGATCGTGTGAGATCGTGTGAGATCGTGTGAGATCATGTGAGGTCGTGTGAGATCATGTGAGATCATGTGAGATCATGTGAGGTCGTGTGAGATCATGTGAGGTCGTGTGAGGTCGTGTGAGATCGTGTGAGGTCGTGTGAGATCATGTGAGGTCGTGTGAGATCATGTGAGGTCGTGTGAGATCATGTGAGGTCGTGTGAGATCATGTGAGGTCATGTGAGGTCATGTGAGGTCGTGTGAGATCATGTGAGGTCGTGTGAGATCATGTGAGGTCATGTGAGGTCGTGTGAGATCATGTGAGGTCGTGTGATTGTCTCATTGCTCATGCGAGACGTTAATGAGACAGTTTTCATACTGTAACGGTTTTTGATCCCAAATAATCTGATAAATAAAGCAGTGAGTCGTCTTTCCTTTGGATCCAAACTGTTTGCTCCGTCTCTTATGTCGCTCACCTTCTGTGTTAATGTAAGTCTCACCTGGTTAAATATACATGTTATTAATAATCAGAAGTAATGATACTTAATTGATCCTTTAGGGGAAGTTATTGCTTTGAGTGCAACTTGTCTTTGAGCAGCAGCACCAGCAGCCTGTGGGGCCCGGGATCGAACCACTGACCGCCTGAGCGGTGGATGACGTCTTTCCCAATTAAGTCACAGTCGTCCCTGCTATTACTGTAGTGACAGTCTGGCCTGAAACAGGAAGTCATGCAGGCGTGCGTTTGGTAAACATGTTGATTACTCTGGTTTCCAGCTGATTAGCTTTGATGAGCCGTCAGATTAAAACTGCGTTACCTGCCGCTGCAGCAGCATCTCGCCTCCTTTGTGCTGAGTGCAGCAGTGATGTCATCAGCGTTTCACTCTTCAGAGAACTGGCGCCGCGTTTACAGGTAGATGATGATGATGAGGAAGCGGCAGATTGACAGTAATGAGAGGAATGTGAAGGAAGCAGCTGATCTAATGTTCTCCACTCAGAGCATCAGAGAGAGTCATTACTGAGTCCTAATGAGAAGAAGCAGGTCAGCTGACTGAACAACATGTGAACCTTCATTCAACCCAAACAGCCTGTTTTCATTCACAAATCACTCCAAGAAGTGGCGGCCATTTTTATGGCAGAGTGAAAAACAGACTCACTCTGTTTGTGTTTGAACCTCAGGCTCAGGTCCTGGTCTGAAACCGAGTCCTCGTCCTCTCAGTCCGTCTTGTCTCTGGATGAACCCAGATAGTTTGGTGTGAGGGAACAGAAGGACCTGCTCTTACTCAGTTACAGAAAGAAGATGCAACATCACTGTTTCTTTCCTTCTGCATGAATCCTGGACCAGCAGGTCTGAGGTTCAGAGTTCAGGGTACAACCTGGACAGGACGGATGTTTTTATTGCACATTGTAGCATCAACTCAGTCACCTGTTATCAGACAGGTGTGATGATCCTGGTTTTGTGTTGCATCAATCAGCTGCAGTTCATTATTTGTCCACATGATGTCAGTGTCCATCTGTTACTGCTGCCCCGTCAGTCACACCTGCCCGTCCAGACTCACCTGATGAATCCATCTGTTTGTCTGGATCTCTTTTCTCTCGGACCCCAGTGGGTCCAGACAGAACTCATCCTGGTTCTGGTTCTGCTGGAGTCAGGAATCTGATCATGTTGGACTCAACTGATTGTATGAAATTAACTTTTAACCAGAACCTGGTCCTGTGGATGTGGACCTGGACCTGGTCCTGTGGATGTGGACCAGGACCTGTGGATATGGACCAGAACCTGGTCCTGTGGATGTGGACCTGGACCTGGTCCTGTGGATGTGGACCTGGTCCTGGACCCTTACAGTATAAACAAAGCAGTGGTTCAGACCTTTGTGATGTGATACAAGGTGTTTAGCGTTCTGTCATGTTTGCATGACGTGGGGGCGGAGCTTATGTTCTTTTTAACACATTTATCACTACATGGATTTTACCAACAACATTTTTTATAAATAACTCAGTAGGATTTTAGAACATCACACACTCTATTATTTGTCCCTCAGTTCCTCTGATTAATTACAGGAACCGTCACTTCTTTACTTTCCTCAGTGGTTCTATCATCACCAGCAGGATGAGGAGAACGCCCACCCAGCTGGTCATGTGACCAGCTTCCTGTCCACAGGCCTTTAAATCACCCTTCAGCCCCTCAGAAGGAAAGACGAGCGGAGTGACAGTGAAAGGTGAGTCTGCACAGGATCAGGACCAGGATCAGGATCAGGATCAGGATCAGGAATAGGATCAGGACCAGGATCAGGATCAGGATCAGGATCAGGATCAGGATCAGGATCAGGATCAGGATCAGGACCAGGATCAGGATCAGGA
>SSNP01000115.1:1271748-1280293 GCA_006937955.1 Pachypanchax playfairii | reverse complement strand
GGGGGGGGGGGGGGGGGGGGGGGGGGGGGGTTACATTCAGGTTAGACAAGAAACAACTTCTTCTTCATCTGATTTGTCGTCATCATGTTTCAGGACCTACCACAGAGTGATCGCTGGGGAACATGACAAAGGTTACGGTTCCAACGAAGACGTCCAGGTGCTGAAACCTGCAAGGGTAAGAAGAAACCATAAACCAATCAGCTTTCAGAACAAATCACCACACCCTCATAAACCCCTCCCCCTCTGCTCTGTCAGGTCTTCACCCACCCTAACTGGAACTCATACACCATCAACAATGACATCGCTCTCATCAAGCTGGAAAGCCCCGCCCGCCTGGGCGACCATGTGTCCCCCGTCTGCCTCGCTGAGTCCAGTGATAACTTTGAACCTGGGATGACCTGCGTCACCTCTGGATGGGGTCTGACCCACTACACTGGTGCGTTTCATTTTAGAACTCATGAACACACGGACTGCTCTGGTCCAGATCCTGCTTATTGAACTAGGACCAGTTTTTAGGGAATGCAGGTGTTCTGAATGTGAACCTGTCTCCCACAGCTCCCAGCACTCCCAACAAGCTGCAGCAGGCCGCCCTGCCGCTGCTGTCCAACCAGCAGTGTAAGGAACACTGGGGCAGCAACATCTCTGATGTTATGATCTGCGCCGGAGGAGACGGAGCTACTTCCTGCATGGTGAGGCTCCAACACCTACCTGTCTTACCTGCCTCCCTCTCATCTGTCCTCCTCCTTTATGCTCACCTGTGTATTGTTTCAGGGCGACTCTGGTGGTCCTCTGGTCTGTGAGAAGGACAACGTCTGGACTCTGGTTGGTATCGTGTCCTGGGGAAGCAGCCGCTGCTATACCACCACTCCAGCTGTCTATGCTCGGGTGACTGAGCTGAGAGGATGGGTCGACCAGATCCTCGCTGCCAACTAAAGACTCAACAAATTATTGTTGCTGGTGAGATAAAGCTGAAATAAACAAACTATAAAAGAATCCTGTGTGTTTCCGGTTCTATTGTTCAAGTTTGTTTAAACACTTAAAAACGTCACAATTGATCATGATTAATTTATCGTATTATAAAATAACCTAAAACTTTATCTTGTTCATGTGCAGCTCTTATGCAGAATTACATGGGCTGTTATTTATTTGATCTGATTCTCATTCTAATAGTTTTTATAAGAAGGAAAGAAAATCCACAGCTAGATCTTCAGATTCTTTCAGTCCAACACCAGCTGATTTTCTGGTGGTTGTTGATGCTGCCAGGGAGGAGAGGACTTACTGAACACAGTGTGGTGACACAAGAGCCGGAACAATCATCTCTTTTTTCAACAATCCCAAACAAAGAGCTCTGAGTGGCATCAGAGATTCTGCTGTTCGGTTGTTTTGGTTTGGATCAGAAGAATCTATGAGTTTGATTTGAGTTCAGTAGATCCTGAATCTCTCCAACCAGGAGACATTATTCCTCTCCGGAGTTTCTCATAACACCAAGATTAACTAAGTAATATTTGCAAAAATACAGAAAACAGCTGAGACTCGCAACAACAGCTTTTACAAATGAACAGGAAGTAAACAGAGACTGCCGACAAAATAAAAGACATGTCAGTGCAGCGATCTGTGCGCGGAGAGTGAAACAGAACGCAGAACCAAGATCAGAGAGGATTTCCAGCCCACGCGGGATTTTTACACGACAACACGAACAACAAACTGTCTCGGATCTATTCGGTTCTCCAGGTTCCACTGACCTGTAAATGAAGTGGCTTTAGTTTGAATTCAGCAGACAGGAAGCAGCTTTCCCTCATTCCGATAGCTTACCGTGTTTCCAATAGTCCACCGGAGTCGGGACTGCGCTGCCGGACGAGCTGGATGATTAGGGTCATGGACCTGGTCTCCAAGTCCGCCTGTCCTCCGGTCTGACCCACTATCTGTCCCGCGGGCTCCAGCATGCTGCAGCCGGGAAACGTCTCCTCCAGCTGGACTGACCTCCCGGAGAGCAACGGGTCAGCGGGAGCGAGCGGGGGACTCGGGCCGGAGGCGGTGATCGTGCCCGTGGTGTTCGGACTGATTTTCGTGGTGGGAGTGGTGGGGAACTGTTTGGTGATGGTTGTGATCGGGAGGGTGAAGTACAGCGGCGGAGCGCGTGCACTCAGCCCCACCAACATCTTCATCGTGAACTTGAGCGTGGCGGACCTCAGCTTCCTCCTTTTCTGCGTGCCCTTCCACGCCACCATCTACTCCCTGCCCGAGTGGGTGTTCGGAGCCTTCCTCTGCAAGTTCGGACACTTCTTCTCAACTGTCAGCATGCTGGTCAGCATCTTTACACTCGTGGCCATGTCTGTGGACCGCTACATTGCCGTTGTGCACTCCAAGAGTTCCGCGTGCGTCCGCAGTCGTAGACACACGCTGTTTGGGCTGTGCGTCATCTGGACGCTGTCTCTGGCGTGCTCAGTGCCGGTGGCGCAGCATCAGGTGCTCACCAACCACCCCAGTGCTCCGAACAGCACCTTCTGCTGGGAGTACTGGTCCGGAGCGTCCAGGCGCGCCTACAAGGTGTCCATCCTGCTGCTGGGGTTCCTGCTGCCGCTGCTGCTCATCTGCTGCTGTTACACCAGGGTCAGTTATCAAAGGGCCTGATTGAACGGCTAATGTTTGACTCCTGTTGTAAAACAGGCGGTACCGACAGAGAACAAGGGTCAAAGGCCGCGCGCAAAGTCCTGCTGATCGTAAAAAGCTGTGCGTAAAAACCTGCAGGAGGAGCGCGCGGGCACGCCAACACCGTTTTGACGTCACAACCGAGCAACAAGTCAAGAACAGGAGTGGTGGTCTTTATAAACTGCATGGTATATTTAATAAAAAGGGAACAAGCTGGAGTCTAAGGATCCGGTTTTAAATCGGTTCTTGGTTCCGTTCTCGGATCATCTCTTGAGTTTAGGAGCATTTTTATGTCAGAAAGAGTCAAAAGTCTGTCAACGTTAAAGTAGTTTAAATAAAAACAAATAAACACAAACGATCAGGTTACAGCTGAGATCCGGATCATTAGAGAACTGGGTCTGGACCAGAGTCGGCTCTGCGGGACTAATATATTCTGTCAACCAAAACCAAACGAAGAACGAGATACTTTGTTTTTTTAAATCAGCTGCTGGCTGATAAATCAATAATCGATAACAAAATATCATCTGCTGAGCTGAGCAGTTCAGTTTTACCGTGAACAATCGTTTTCCTGTTGTTTTGATTAAAAACATCCAGCTGTGATCCAGAGTGAAGTGCTGATGAACAAACTAGATCAAATTAAGCAGAAGTTTCATAATAAAAGCCTTCTAATTAGTTTCATGAGTTTGTGCTCTTATTGTAAACCTAAAAGCTGATTGGTTAGAATTCACTTGCAATTAGATGCAGCCCCGCCCCCTAATTATCAGCTGTTTTTATTTGGACATGAAGATTTGAAACGTAAAGGAATACTGACTCACTGTTGGCGCCCCGTGTGGTTACTAAAGGCACTGCAGTTTTCAAATTATTAATTTTGATTTTCATCAGTTTCCGATCAGTAAATAAATCAGCTGTTGAGTGACAGATCAGTTTGATGACTGTCTTTGGTTTTTTCTGTAGGTTTTGTGTCACCTCCAGAAAAGGATGAAGAACATGTCCAAGAAGTCTGAGCGCTCCAAAAGAAAGGTACCCTGTTCCGTCTCCTCTTCTTCTTCATGTGTCTGCTCATTTATAGTGTACAGATGAAGAACTTTTACTCATGAATCACGTTTCATTCATCAGAAATACATCAATTTTGTGTGTTTTCATCAAAACTGCTGATAATTATGGAGATGATGATAATGATGATGATGATGGTGATGGTGAAGATGATGATGAAGGTGATGATGATGAAGGGGAATATGATGGTGATGATGTTGAAGGTGAAGATGATGGTGAAGGTGATGATGATGAAGGTGATGATGATGATGATGAAGCTGATGACGGTGAAGGTGATGATGATGATGAAGGTGATGATGATGATGAAGGTGATGACGGTGAAGGTGATGATGATGATGAAGGTGATGATGATGATGAAGGTGATGATGATGAAGGTGAAGGTGATGATGATGATGAAGGTGATGATGATGATGAAGGGGGTGATGATGATGAAGATGAAGGTGAAGGTGATGATGATGATGATGAAGATGATGATGATGATGATGGTGATGAAGGAGATGATGATGATGAAGGTGATGATGAAGGTGATGATGATGATGAAGGTGATGATGATGAAGGTGATGATGAAGGTGATGATGATGATGAAGGTGATGATGATGATGAAGGTGATGATGATGAAGGTGATGATGATGAAGGTGATGATGAAGGTGATGATGATGATGAAGGTGATGATGATGAAGGTGATGATGAAGGTGATGATGATGATGAAGGTGATGAAGGTGATGATGATGATGAAGGTGATGATGATGAAGGTGATGATGATGAAGGTGATGATGAAGGTGATGAAGGTGATGATGATGATGAAGGTGATGAAGGTGATGATGATGATGAAGGTGATGATGAAGGTGATGATGATGATGAAGGTGATGATGATGAAGGTGATGATGAAGGTGATGATGATGATGAAGGTGATGATGATGATGAAGGTGATGATGATGAAGGTGATGATGATGAAGGTGATGATGAAGGTGATGAAGGTGATGATGAAGGTGATGATGATGATGAAGGTGATGATGATGAAGGTGATGATGAAGGTGATGATGATGATGAAGGTGATGAAGGTGATGATGATGATGAAGGTGATGATGAAGGTGATGATGATGATGAAGGTGATGATGATGATGAAGGTGATGATGATGAAGGTGATGATGATGAAGGTGATGATGAAGGTGATGATGATGATGATGGTGATGAAGGTGATGGTGATGATGATGATGAAGGTGATGATGATGATGAAGGTGATGATGATGATGAAGGGGGTGATGATGATGAAGATGAAGGTGAAGGTGATGATGATGATGAAGGTGATGATGAAGGTGATGATGATGATGAAGGTGATGATGATGAAGGTGATGATGATGAAGGTGATGATGATGATGAAGGTGATGAAGGTGATGATGATGATGAAGGTGATGATGAAGGTGATGATGATGATGGTGATGATGAGGGTGATGAAGGTGATGATGATGATGAAGGTGATGATGAAGGTGATGATGATGATGAAGGTGATGATGATGAAGGTGATGATGATGAAGGTGATGATGATGATGAAGGTGATGAAGGTGATGATGATGAAGGTGATGATGATGAAGGTGATGATGAAGATGATGATGATGATGAAGGTGATGAAGGTGATGATGATGATGATGGTGATGATGAAGGTGATGATGATGATGAAGGTGATGATGATGAAGGTGATGATGAAGGTGATGATGATGATGAAGGTGATGATGAAGGTGATGATGATGATGAAGGTGATGATGATGAAGGTGATGATGATGAAGGTGATGATGATGAAGGTGATGATGAAGGTGATGATGATGATGAAGGTGATGACTTAGCTGCTGTCTTTCTCATGATGATGCAGGATTTCTTCATCATCTTTGCGTCAGTCAGTTCAACATCATTTGTGTTTTAAAACCACAGAACAGATTTACTGTATATTTATTGTTTTGTCATCAAACACGTGTAGTTTACATGTTTAGACAACATGTTTAGACAACACGTGTTTGACAACATGTGAATAAGCTGTAGTTCATCTTCCACATTAAATGTACAATAAACTGTGTCATACAGTCTGAAGACTGTCAGTTGGACCAGGTGATGCATCACAGGTGTGGATGTGGATCGTCATGGTGACTGACTCTCTGGTTGGCAGGTGATAGTGTGCAGACGTCCTGCTGCAGCAGATCAGTTATCATTGAAGAGTTTACAGCAGAGTATCTGCTGCTCCTCCAGTGGCTCTATAAAGCAAAGGCTGCTGGGTAAATATTTAGACAGCAGAATGGAGGAGATTCCCTCTGAGGAACTTTATGCTTCATTCACAGAGTGAACTGTTGGTTTCACAGTCTGATGATGTTTGTTTTCATCAACACAGAGGAAACAGCTGCTACACCAGGAGAACATGTTTCATTAGTGTCCCAGTCTGTTACAGATCATCGAGACAGAAAACAGACTTTAATAAACGTCAACATAATAAAATCTAACATTTTATTAATGAAACAGCAGGTTCAGTTAACTCACCCCACATCGCTGCTTTAATCCAGAATGTAATTATATAGACTTTATGATGCTTAAACAAACTCTGAAATCATAATAATGTAACAGAGTTTGTTCATTATCTCAGACAGTAACGATGTGATGTCAGTCATCAGGTCACATGACCTTTAATGGAGCTACAAAAAGACATTTAATGACTTTAGAAAACGTTTCCACTGAAATTCAAGCTGAAATTAACAAAGTCCGGTCCAGTCCGGTCCAGTCCGGTCCGGTCCAGTCCAGTCCGGTCCAGTACAGTCCAGTCCAGTCCAGGTCAGGTCAGGTCAGGTCAGGTCAGGTCAGGTCAGGTCCGGTCAGGTCAGGTCCGGTCCGGTCCGGTCAGGTCAGGTCAGGTCAGGTCAGTTCAGGTCAGGTCAGGTCAGGTCAGGTCAGGTCAGGTCAGGTCAGGTCAGGTCCAGTCAGGTCCGGTCCGGTCCGGTCCGGTCCGATCCAGTCCAGTCCAGTCCAGTCCAGGTCAGGTCAGGTCAGGTCAGGTCAGGTCAGGTCAGGTCCGGTCCGGTCCGGTCAGGTCAGGTCAGGTCAGGTCAGGTCAGGTCAGGTCAGGTCCAGTCAGGTCCGGTCCGGTCCAGTCCAGTCCAGTCCAGGTCAGGTCAGGTCAGGCCAGGTCAGGTCAGGTCAGGTCAGGTCAGGTCAGGTCAGGTCAGGTCAGGTCAGGTCAGGTCAGGTCAGGTCAGGTCAGGTCAGGTCAGGTCAGGTCCAGTCAGGTCCGGTCCGGTCCGGTCCGGTCCGATCCAGTCCAGTCCAGTCCAGTCCAGGTCAGGTCAGGTCAGGTCAGGTCAGGTCAGGTCAGGTCAGGTCAGGTCCGGTCCGGTCCGGTCCGGTCCGGTCGGGTCTGGTCTGGTCTGGTCAGGTCAGGTCAGGTCCAGTCAGGTCCGGTCCGGTCCGGTCCGATCCAGTCCAGTCCAGTCCAGTCCAGGTCAGGTCAGGTCAGGTCAGGTCAGGTCAGGTCAGGTCAGGTCAGGTCCGGTCCGGTCCGGTCCGGTCAGGTCAGGTCAGGTCAGGTCAGGTCAGGTCAGGTCAGGTCAGGTCAGGTCAGGTCAGGTCCAGTCAGGTCCGGTCCGGTCCGGTCCGATCCAGTCCAGTACAGTCCAGTCCAGTCCAGGTCAGGTCAGGTCAGGTCAGGTCAGGTCAGGTCAGGTCCGGTCAGGTCAGGTCCGGTCCGGTCCGGTCCGGTCCAGTCCAGTCCAGTCCAGTCCAGGTCAGGTCAGGTCAGGTCAGGTCAGGTCAGGTCAGGTCAGGTCAGGTCCGGTCCGGTCAGGTCAGGTCAGGTCAGGTCAGGTCAGGTCAGGTCCGGTCAGGTCCGGTCAGGTCCGGTCCAGTCCAGTCCAGTCCAGTCCAGTCCAGTCCAGTCCAGTCCAGTCAGGTCAGGTCAGGTCAGGTCAGGTCAGGTCAGGTCAGGTCAGGTCAGGTCCGGTCAGGTCAGGTCCGGTCCGGTCCGGTCCGGTCCGGTCAGGTCAGGTCAGGTCAGGTCAGGTCAGGTCAGGTCAGGTCAAGTCCGGTCCGGTCAGGTCAGGTCAGGTCAGGTCAGGTCAGGTCAGGTCCGGTCAGGTCCGGTCCGGTCCGGTCCGATCCAGTCCAGTCCAGTCCAGTCAAGGCCAGGCCAGGTCAGGTCAGGTCAGGTCAGGTCAGGTCAGGTCAGGTCAGGTCAGGTCCGGTCCGGTCAGGTCAGGTCAGGTCAGGTCAGGTCAGGTCAGGTCCAGTCAGGTCCGGTCCGGTCCGGTCCGATCCAGTCCAGTCCAGTCCAGTCCAGGTCAGGTCAGGTCAGGTCAGGTCAGGTCAGGTCAGGTCCGGTCCGGTCAGGTCAGGTCAGGTCAGGTCAGGTCAGGTCAGGTCCGGTCAGGTCCGGTCAGGTCCGGTCCGGTCCAGTCCAGTCCAGTCCAGTCCAGTCCAGTCCAGTCCAGTCAGGTCAGGTCAGGTCAGGTCAGGTCAGGTCAGGTCAGGTCCAGGTGCACGTGTAGCTCCAGGTCCAGCTCCAGTTCCAGGTCTAGGTCCAGGTCTAGATCTAGGTGCGGTTTAGTTGGAGCAGAACAGATGGATTCTGATCAAGAATCCATCTTGCAGTGGGTTACTGAAGCAGCACCGAGGTTGGGTTTTCAGTTCCATAGTCTTCAGACTTTGGAGGGTGAAGACTCAGAGTCTTGTGGTGAGTGGACCAGGTGAGACTCAAGGCTCCAGCCACACCATCAAATCTGGACCTTCTGGTTTTGCTGCATGGGACCTGATTCCCTCCTGACTTTGAACTGGAAACCCGACAGAACCGCAGAGAGACACAGTTGTAGGAAAA
>SSNP01000115.1:1209248-1266748 GCA_006937955.1 Pachypanchax playfairii | reverse complement strand
CCGAACCATACCATACCAGACCGGACCAGACCGGACCAGACCAGACCGGACCAGACCAGACCAGACCAGACCAGACCAGACCAGACCAGACCAGACCGGACCGGACCGGATCGGATCGGACCGGACCGGACCGGACCGGACCAGTCCAGACCAGACCAGACCACACCACACCAGACCAGACCAGACCAGATCAGATCAGATCAGATCAGATCAGATCAGATCAGACCAGGCCGAACCATACCATACCAGACCGGACCAGACCGGACCAGACCAGACCAGACCAGACCAGACCAGACCAGACCAGACCAGACCAGACCAGGCCAGGCCGAACCAGACCAGACCAGACCAGACCAGACCGGACCCGACCAGACCAGACCAGACCAGACCGGACCGGACCAGACCAGACCAGACCAGACCAGACCAGACCACACCACACCAGACCAGACCAGACCAGATCAGAGCAGATCAGATCAGATCAGATCAGACCAGGCCGAACCATACCATACCATACCAGACCAGACCAGACCAGACCAGACCGGACCAGACCAGACCAGACCAGACCAGACCAGACCAGACCAGACCAGACCAGATCCGACCGGACCGGACCGGACCGGACCGGACCGGACCGGATCGGATCGGACCGGACCGGACCAGACCAGACCAGACCAAACCAGACCAGACCAGACCAGACCAGGCCAGGCCGAACCAGACCAGACCAGACCAGACCGGACCGGACCGGATCGGATCGGACCGGACCGGACCGGACCGGACCAGTCCAGACCAGACCAGACCAGACCAGACCAGACCAGACCACACCAAACCAGACCAGACCAGATCAGATCAGATCAGATCAGATCAGATCAGACCAGGCCGAACCATACCATACCATACCAGACCAGACCAGACCAGACCGGACCGGACCAGTCCAGACCAGACCAGACCAGACCAGACCAGACCAGACCAGGCCAGGCCGAACCAGACCAGACCAGACCAGACCGGACCAGACCAGACCAGACCAGACCAGACCAGACCAGACCAGACCAGACCAGACCGACCAGGCCAGGCCGAACCAGACCAGACCAGACCAGACCGGACCGGACCGGATCGGATCGGACCGGACCGGACCGGACCGGACCAGTCCAGACCAGACCAGACCACACCACACCAGACCAGACCAGACCAGATCAGATCAGATCAGATCAGATCAGATCAGACCAGGCCGAACCATACCATACCATACCAGACCAGACCAGACCAGACCGGACCGGACCGGACCAGACCAGACCAGACCAGACCAGACCAGACCAGACCAGACCAGATCAGATCAGATCAGATCAGATCAGATCAGATCAGACCAGGCCGAACCATACCATACCATACCAGACCAGACCAGACCAGACCAGACCGGACCGGACCGGACCAGACCAGACCAGACCAGACCAGACCAGGCCAGGCCGAACCAGACCAGACCAGACCAGACCAGACCACACCAAACCAGACCAGACCAGATCAGATCAGATCAGATCAGATCAGATCAGACCAGGCCGAACCATACCATACCAGACCAGACCAGACCGGACCAGACCAGACCAGACCAGACCAGACCAGACCAGACCAGACCAGACCACACCAAACCAGACCAGACCAGATCAGATCAGATCAGATCAGATCAGATCAGACCAGGCCGAACCATACCATACCATACCAGACCAGACCAGACCAGACCAGACCAGACCAGACCAGACCAGACCAGACCAGGCCAGGCCGAACCAGACCAGACCAGACCAGACCGGACCGGACCGGATCGGATCGGATCGGACCGGACCGGACCAGTCCAGACCAGACCAGACCAGACCAGACCAGACCAGACCACACCAAACCAGACCAGACCAGATCAGATCAGATCAGATCAGATCAGAGCAGACCAGGCCGAACCATACCATACCATACCAGACCAGACCAGACCAGACCAGACAGGACCAGACAAGACCAGACCAGACCAGACCAGACCAGACCAGACCAGTCCAGAACAGACCAGACCAGACCAGACCAGACCAGACCAGACCACACCAAACCAGACCAGACCAGATCAGATCAGATCAGATCAGATCAGATCAGACCAGGCCGAACCATACCATACCATACCAGACCAGACCAGACCAGACCAGACCAGACCAGACCAGACCAGACCAGACCAGACCAGACCAGACCAGGCTAGGCCGAACCAGACCAGACCAGACCAGACCAGACCAGATCCGACCGGACCGGATCGGATCGGATCGGACCGGACCGGACCAGACCAGACCAGACCAGACCAGATCAGATCAGATCAGACCAGGCCGAACCATACCATACCAGACCGGACCAGACCGGACCGGACCGGACCGGACCAGACCAGACCAGACCAGACCAGGCCAGGCCGAACCAGACCAGACCAGACCAAACCAGGACCGGCCAGGCCAGGCCAGGCCAGACCAGGACTGGCGGACTGGGAAGGGCAAAGACTTAAAGCCATTAAAAGCTTTCAGATATTTTGTAGAAGCAGAAAGAAGCACATTGAAGTAGTTATTAATAAAACAAACTACGTTCCAAGTTTCTTTTTATGTGACTGATTTTACAACCTTAACGTGGATTTTAACAGGACTTTGGTTCTTCCTTCTGCTGGGCTACATGTTGATGAGCCTGCAGTTCTACCAGACGTCTCATTCTTTTTTTTAACTTGTTGTCTTTTCTTTTCAGACTTTCTTTTCTTTTTTGTTTTGTTGTTCCATTTTTCAAAAAAACTGTGTGAATTTTTGAAAGTTACTTTTTAGCATATTTAACACAATATTTATCAACTTATTCAACATATTGAATGACTTTAAATGTTAAAGGCAGAATATGTAGAATTTTCAATATTATGCTTTTTAAAAATAAAATAATACCATAATTAGAGAGCTAATCAACCTGTTGTTTGCCATAATTCCATGTGTGATTTATTTTTATTTTAAAAAGTCATTGATTTTTAAAAAACTTTTTATCAGTCCATAAAACTTGTAGTACTTTTTTCCACCACTAGAGTGAGTATAAGCCAGTTTTTGGCTGAGCTACTGATCTGCTGCTAAAGAAGAAGAAGTATCATGTCTGAGTTGCTTCTGCTAGGATAAAAAAGATGCTTTTAATTTGAAAATAAACCAATCAACAGTCTCATCCGTAAACAATCAGTTTAACTGCTTGTTTCTTACTCTGTTGATTTAGTTTCTGAGGCAGTTCGATTCAATTGCGTTGTTTATTGAACTGCTTGTTTTCATTGCAGCATTTCTCGAGTCGTTTTACTTCAACTTTTTTCCTTTTGATCACCAGAAATTTTATTACAGATATATTTGTCTGTTTACTGCTGCAAAATGTTCGCTGTCTAACCCTAACCCATTTCTGGTGATAAATCATGGATGTTTTGTGTCATGGATGATGTGTGAGAAAAGAAAAGACAAAATCCAGTACTGGTCCGGTGACTGAACTGTTCTGTAGTTCTGGTTCTGTTTCAGCCTACAGGAACCGTTTTTGTTGGCTAATAAATGCGATTCGGATTGAGGAATAATAAACTCGTTTCTGGTGGTTAGTGGAAGTGACGGGGTTGTGATTTAACTCATTACTGTCACCGGGTGTTAAAAATAAAAGCCATTATTTTCTACATAGTATTTAAATGTTAAATGTGGGAAACTAAATATTTAATTAATAGTGAGAGTAACCAGAAGTACCAAAATAAAAGCTTGAGAAGGTCATACTGTGTGTGTTAGAAGCAAATAATTAATTAAAACAAACTCTCCCGGGGAACTTCACATTAGGACATGTGATGTGGTAAAAAAAATCAAATGAAAAAAAAAACAATGTTTGATCATCTTTATTTCATGTGTTTTTTTGAGTTTTTGGTGTTTGTTTTCATGGATGTTGATGGACTTGTTCCACCAGAGGGCGCACTTTGCTGAGCCTTCATCCCGCCTGGTAACTCCGAGGTCGGCCATCTTCATTATGCTCAACCCGCTCATATCGATATGTCCAGCGAGTCAGCTGTTGTTGAGAACACCAGACGGCGGTTCTGTTACAGAGTTTTACCAGTTCAGCGATAGTGTCGGTACCGCCGCCTCACAGACACCACAGCATTCTGCAAATGCTTTCCAGAATCCGTGTGTTTGTTTTCTTTAGCAGCAGCATGTTGAACTCTCCAGGCCACCGTACTCTGACATCACATCAGCTTCTTATTCTAGCTGATGGATCTTCCCTTTGATTCCACTGCAAGCAGGTAAGACTCTGTTCTTTAATAAAATGTATTTATACACCTTTATGTTAAAGGTGAAATATGGAACAGGAACATCACTGTAACATCCAGTGCTGCAGCCACATCAACAGAACAAGTCCTTGAGCCATCGGGGCCAGGCTTGTGACCCCCATGTGCGCTCCGATGCAGTGAAACCTCCTCACCCAAACCCCCTCTGGTCTCAGATCCTCTCCGATCGCTCCTCCCCTGAGAAGGACAACGAAATCCCCAGCGCTCCAAAGCTGCAGCTCCATTGTCAGTTCATGGCAAAGAGCTCATATTTGTCCCGCGGCTCTTCTCGAGCAAACCAAAACTTCCTGCAGTCCTTCTTAAGATCCTCTCTCCTCCTCACCCACCATCCTGCACGCCTCACTTATACAATAAAATAAAAAAAAATGCAATAAAATTCTCCAAGGTGTGTCTTCCAGTCGAAGCTCCTCCACTTCACCAACATGCTGCAGCTCCGTGTTAGCTAGCTGCTAAAAGCTGCTAATAAAAAAGTTTCCACACAGAACTTCCTCCTTACATGGGAAACCCCAGAGGAAACCCCCTATAGCAAGTAAATAATGTATATAATCACCACATGTCCCCGGTGCTTCCAGCTGCTTGACCTGCAGACTCCACAGTACCAGCCTCACTGTGCTGGATTATATACGGTATTAGACAACCCAACATGGTGCCCGCTGCTCTGCCAGCTTTTGGCTGGTAGATGCCAATGTCCTGCCGCTAAATATACATTTTTTAGAATATTTTACTTAAATATAATTTTTAAAGGAAATGCTGTACTTTAATTCTACAATCCTCTAAACACCCCGTGGAGGTTTTATTTTATTATAAATATAGCTTTTAATGAAAATGTTCCATATCCCACCTTTAACTATCAGGATTCTACACACTGGTTCAGTTTTACATGTTTCTTTAAGACCTTCACAGATAAAAATTACAAGGTGCACCACATAAAATAAACATGATTAAAAAGACAAAAAACTTAATGAATACAAATAAAATACAGTTTTATGAAGATCCAAATGAAGTTTGAACAGCTGATTCTTTAGCTGCCTTTTAAAATGAGACAAAACTGCAGAGACAACGTAAAAACAAGAAGTTTGTTCTTCAGTCGAGGCGCGTCAGACTGGAGAGATGGTTTTATACCTGGTCTTTGGATCTGCTGGTAGGTTTTAGTATAAAGATCTGATCTGGGTTCAGGGTGAAGTTCAGTATGAGGAAGTTAGATGAACTCTGTTTGTTTCATGTCTGTCTGATTGTTCCTGATTAGAGGAACCGTGTTCTCATACTCAGAACTCAGAGGGTCAGAACTCGTCTCAGGGTTTAGCTGCAGGGACGTTCTGGGTTCTGCATCATTTCCATGTTCCTTATAGAACCACAGACATTAAACATGATAGTGTCTCAACTCTTCAGCCTGGACTGACACACAGCTTCGTCCCTGTGGACAAACAGGACAGGTGGTCTGACTGAGGGTTCAGCAGCAGTTTTACAGCTGGTCTGCTGATCTGCTCAGTTCAGACCTTCAGAATCAGCAAGTCTCTGAACCTGGTTCTGGTCCGTTACCGCCTCCTCTGAACACGGACACCAAGTCTTTGACACTGCTTGCAGAACGAGGCTTCTCTTCCTGCTTCTTCATTCTCGTCTTCCCCGGGTTGGTGCTGAGACTCTTGGAGCGCAGAGTTGGATACATCCTGTCCTCGTCCACCAGCAGCTCCTTGTTTTCACTGTTACCGTGGTTACCTTCCACTCTCTCACCCTCTGGTAGCTCAGATCTTTCCACTCGACCTCCACTCTCTCCTACCATCACTAGGGGGAGAATCAGACTGTCGGTTCCCTCCTGGTCCTGCTGGTCCGGGTTGCAGACAGTGCTGCTTATGGACTTCCTGTTGCTGAGGGTTGGAGATGATAAATACTGCATGACCTTTGACCTCTCCAGGGGAAAGGACACAGCGGTGTCCAGTGGGCTCTTTACTGGTTTGTCCGTGTCAGTGTCCTTCAGGTGAGTGTGACGGGGTCCGGGGCAGGTACGTGGTGGTTTGAGGTCAGGGTCACAGGGGGAGATGAAGATATCAACGTTGGACAGAGACTGAGTCCGACCCTTCAGTGGTCCAATCTCAAGAGTGGAGACGACGTCCCTCACATCATCTGAGAGTGAGAAACAAGAAACCGTTAGTGTTTTCATACAGACACAAACACGTTCTGAACGAACGAAGGAACGTGCACGATAAAAAGACGTGATTAAAAATGACATAAAGGTGTATGATGTAATCTCTGATGTCATCTCATGGATTAATAAAGTATATTTGAATAGAATCTGAATCAGCAGCATCAGGTAAACAGATGGCAGAAAGGTGACGCTCAGGTGAGACGTAGGTTGTTCAATGTGTCTGCAGGTGGGGGCGGAGTCACAGTGAAGGTGTGTAAAGTAAAATAAGTTTCAAACTCACTAATAAGATTACAAAGTATTTAACACGCGTTCAACAGCAGAACACGTGAGTTTGTGCCTGGAACCTGGGAGGAGTCTGGACCTGGGGGGATCTGGACCTGGGGGGATCTGGACCTGGGGGGATCTGGACCTGGGGAGGGGGGTCTGGACCTTGGGGGATCTGGACCTTGGGGGATCTGGACCTGGGAGGAGTCTGGACCTGGGGGGATTTGGACCTGGGGAGGGGGGTCTGGACCTTGGGGGATCTGGACCTGGGAGGAGTCTGGACCTGGGGGGATTTGGACCTGGGGAGGGGGGTCTGGACCTTGGGGGGTCTGGACCTTGGGGGATCTGGACCTGGGGGGGATCTGGACCTGGGGGGATCTGGACCTGGGGGGATCTGGACCTGGGGAGGGGGGTCTGGACCTTGGGGGATTTGGACCTGGGGAGGGGGGTCTGGACCTTGGGGGATCTGGACCTGGGAGGAGTCTGGACCTGGGGGGATTTGGACCTGGGGAGGGGGGTCTGGACCTTGGGGGGTCTGGACCTGGGGGGATCTGGACCTGGGGGGGATCTGGACCAGGGGGGATCTGGACCTTGGGGGGGATCTGGACCTGGGGGATCTGGCCCTGGGGAGGATCTGGACCTGGGGTCCTACCTGCTGTGTTTCCTCCCTCAGAGTTTCCTGATTTTCTCTCAGGACTCAGTTGGACTCTCTTGTCCTCCAAGTCCCCAAATGTCCTGTCTTCGTGGTCGAGCTGGTAGCGATACAGGCTGTATCCATCAGTGCTGTTGATGCTGCTGTGTCTCAGCAGAGAGGACGGCTCACACACAGACGATCCTCTGGAGTGTGTTCGGACCAGCTCGGCCCGGTCCACACCAGCCAGCTTCTCCAGAGCGTTCATCATCCTGCCTGAGAATTCCTCCAGCTGAGCCAGGCGGAGGTCCACCGTCTGCAGAGACGCCTTCATGGAGTGCTCCCTCTCGTTCACCTCCTCCAGACGCATGAACATGTTCTCCACCCTGAACACACAGCGGAGGGTTCTCATGAGAACACGAGCAAACAGAACGTTTTCACACAGCTGGTCAGGTTGATGAAACAAACGTCTTCAGACAGAAACAAACCCTCTCTGAGGGACACAGCAGAAAGCAGCAGCACTCATCCTCTTATAATAAACCTGTTATCAGGTCTGAGCGCCGTCCTGACCTCTCAGATGTGATTCGGATTCGCTCATTGTTGGACGACTGCTTCTCGTCTTCTTTCTCTCTGAAGTATTCTTCTACACACTGCTCCTCAAACTCATGCAGACTCTTCAGTTCATCTGCATTCAGGACCAGTTCTGGAAAAACATTCAGCTGAGTCACAAACATCTGTGTAACATCTGTGAGCCTCACTGCAGCAGAGATGGTTCTGATGGTTCTTCTAGTTGGGTCGGGCACCAAATTAAAACTGCTTCACTTTGTTTAATACAGACAAAACTGCTGGTAAAAAATGTATCTGAATAAACATAAATCTGACAAAAGTAAGATTAAAGAAAACAAAGACTGAAAATCAGACATTCTTCTGAAACTGTGATACAACAGAAGAATTTAAACATTCTGATTTTACTGAGTCAGATTAGCAGCCAGCAGCAAACGGGTAGAATAAATAAATAAAACATCAATACAACTCTCCAAACAGACGTGATGGATGGGAATGATCTTTGTAGTACTTTTGTAGTACTAATACTGTGAACTACTGGGTACTTGTGAAGAAAAGGTCAGGTGACTCATGTCAGGTGACTCTGACTCATGTCGGGTGACTCGTGTCGGGGTGACTCGTGTCAGGTGACTCATGTCGGGTAACTCATGTCGGGTGACTCATGTCGGGTGACTCGTGTCGGGTGACTCATGTCAGGGTGACTCGTGTCGGGTGACTCATGTCAGGGTGACTCGTGTCGGGTGACTCATGTCGGGTGACTCGTGTCGGGGTGACTCGTGTCAGGTGACTCGTGTCGGGTGACTCGTGTTGGGTGACTCGTGTCGGGTGACTCATGTCAGGTGACTCATGTCGGGTGACTCGTGTCGGGTGACTCGTGTCGGGGTGACTCGTGTCGGGGTGACTCGTGTCGGGTGACTCGTGTCGGGTGACCCATGTCGGGTGACTCATGTCGGGTGACTCCTGTTGGGTGACTCGTGTCGGGGTGACTCGTGTCGGGTGACTCGTGTCGGGGTGACTCGTGTCGGGTGACTCGTGTCGGGTGACTCATGTCGGGTGACTCGTGTCGGGTGACTCGTGTCGGGTGACTCATGTCAGGTGACTCATGTCGGGGTGACTCGTATCGGGTGACTCGTGTCAGGTGACTCGTGTCGGGTGACTCGTGTCGGGTGACTCATGTCGGGTGACTCATGTCGGGTGACTCCTGTCGGGTGACTCGTGTCGGGGTGACTCGTGTCGGGTGACTCGTGTCGGGTGACTCGTGTTGGGTGACTCATGTCAGGTGACTCCTGTCGGGTGACTCGTGTCGGGTGACTCGTGTCAGGTGACTCGTGTCGGGTGACTCGTGTCGGGTGACTCATGTCGGGTGACTCATGTCCGGGGGACTCGTATCGGGTGACTCGTGTCAGGTGACTCATGTCGGGTGACTCATGTCGGGTGACTCATGTCGGGTGACTCCTGTCGGGTGACTCGTGTCGGGGTGACTCGTGTCGGGTGACTCGTGTCGGGGTGACTCGTGTCGGGGTGACTCATGTCGGGTAACTCATGTCGGGTGACTCGTGTTGGGTGACTCGTGTCGGGTGACTCGTGTTGGGTGACTCGTGTCGGGGTGACTCGTGTCGGGTGACTCATGTCAGGTGACTCCTGTCGGGTGACTCGTGTCGGGTGACTCATGTCGGGTGACTCATGTCGGGTGACTCCTGTCGGGTGACTCGTGTCGGGGTGACTCGTGTCGGGTGACTCGTGTCGGGGTGACTCGTGTCGGGTGACTCGTGTCGGGTGACTCGTGTTGGGTGACTCTGACTCGTGTCGGGTGACTCATGTCGGGTCACTCATGTCGGGTGACTCGTGTTGGGTGACTCGTGTCGGGGTGACTCGTGTCGGGTGACTCGTGTCGGGTGACTCATGTCGGGTGACTCATGTCGGGTGACTCGTGTCGGGTGACTCGTGTCGGGGTGACTCGTGTCGGGTGACTCGTGTCGGGGTGACTCGTGTCGGGTGACTCATGTCAGGTGACTCCTGTCGGGTGACTCGTGTCGGGGTGACTCGTGTCGGGGTGACTCGTGTCGGGTGACTCGTGTCTGGTGACTCGTGTTGGGTGACTCTGACTCGTGTCGGGTGACTCATGTCGGGTAACTCATGTCGGGTGACTCGTGTCGGGGTGACTCGTGTCGGGTGACTCGTGTCGGGTGACTCATGTCGGGTGACTCATGTCGGGTGACTCCTGTCGGGTGACTCGTGTCAGGTGACTCGTGTCGGGTGACTCGTGTCGGGTGACTCATGTCAGGTGACTCATGTCGGGTGACTCGTGTCGGGTGACTCGTGTCGGGGTGACTCGTGTCGGGTGACTCGTGTCGGGGTGACTCGTGTCGGGGTGACTCGTGTCGGGTGACTCGTGTCGGGTGACTCATGTCGGGTGACTCCTGTCGGGTGACTCGTGTCGGGGTGACTCGTGTCGGGTGACTCGTGTCGGGGTGACTCGTGTCGGGTGACTCGTGTCGGGTGACTCGTGTTGGGTGACTCGTGTCGGGGTGACTCGTGTCGGGTGACTCATGTCAGGTGACTCCTGTCGGGTGACTCGTGTCGGGGTGACTCGTGTCGGGTGACTCGTGTCTGGTGACTCGTGTTGGGTGACTCTGACTCGTGTCGGGTGACTCATGTCGGGTAACTCATGTCGGGTGACTCGTGTTGGGTGACTCGTGTCGGGTGACTCGTGTTGGGTGACTCGTGTCGGGGTGACTCGTGTCGGGTGACTCGTGTCGGGGTGACTCGTGTCGGGGTGACTCGTGTCGGGTGACTCGTGTCGGGTGACTCGTGTTGGGTGACTCTGACTCGTGTCGGGTGACTCATGTCGGGTCACTCATGTCGGGTGACTCGTGTTGGGTGACTCGTGTCGGGGTGACTCGTGTCGGGTGACTCGTGTCGGGTGACTCATGTCGGGTGACTCATGTCGGGTGACTCATGTCGGGTGACTCGTGTCGGGGTGACTCGTGTCGGGTGACTCGTGTCGGGGTGACTCGTGTCGGGGTGACTCGTGTCAGGTGACTCGTGTCGGGTGACTCATGTCAGGTGACTCCTGTCGGGTGACTCGTGTCGGGTGACTCATGTCAGGTGACTCATGTCGGGTGACTCGTGTCGGGGTGACCCGGGTCGGGTGACTCGTGTCGGGTGACTCTGACTCGTGTCGGGTGACTCATGTCGGGTAACTCATGTCGGGTGACTCGTGTTGGGTGACTCGTGTCGGGTGACTCGTGTCGGGGTGACTCGTGTCGGGGTGACTCGTGTCGGGTGACTCGTGTCGGGGTGACTCGTGTCGGGGTGACTCGTGTCGGGTGACTCGTGTCGGGTGACTCGTGTCGGGTGACTCTGACTCGTGTTGGGTGACTCTGACTCGTGTCGGGTGACTCATGTCGGGTCACTCATGTCGGGTGACTCGTGTTGGGTGACTCGTGTCGGGGTGACTCGTGTCGGGTGACTCGTGTCGGGTGACTCGTGTCGGGGTGACTCGTGTCGGGGTGACTCGTGTCGGGTGACTCGTGTTGGGTGACTCTGACTCGTGTCGGGTGACTCATGTCGGGTAACTCATGTCGGGTGACTCATGTCGGGTGACTCGTGTCGGGTGACTCGTGTTGGGTGACTCGTGTCGGGTGACTCGTGTCGGGGTGACTCGTGTCGGGTGACTCGTGTCGGGGTGACTCGTGTCGGGTGACTCGTGTCGGGTGACTCGTGTCGGGTGACTCTGACTCGTGTCGGGTGACTCATGTCGGGTAACTCATGTCGGGTGACTCGTGTCGGGTGACTCGTGTCGGGGTGCCTCGTGTCGGGTGACTCGTGTCGGGTGACTCGTGTCGGGTGACTCGTGTCGGGTGACTCGTGTCGGGTGACTCATGTCAGGTGACTCATGTCGGGTGACTCATGTCGGGTGACTCGTGTCGGGTGACTCGTGTCGGGGTGACTCGTGTCGGGTGACTCGTGTCGGGGTGACTCGTGTCGGGGTGACTCGTGTCGGGTGACTCGTGTCGGGTGACTCATGTCGGGTGACTCATGTCGGGTGACTCCTGTCGGGTGACTCGTGTCGGGGTGACCCGTGTCGGGTGACTCGTGTCGGGTGACTCTGACTCGTGTCGGGTGACTCTGACTCGTGTCGGGTGACTCATGTCGGGTAACTCATGTCGGGTGACTCATGTCGGGTGACTCGTGTCGGGGTGACTCGTGTCGGGTGACTCGTGTCAGGTGACTCGTGTCGGGTGACTCGTGTCGGGTGACTCGTGTCGGGTGACTCATGTCAGGTGACTCATGTCGGGTGACTCGTGTCAGGTGACTCGTGTCGGGTGACTCGTGTTGGGTGACTCGTGTCGGGGTGACTCGTGTCGGGTGACTCGTGTCGGGTGACTCATGTCGGGTAACTCATGTCGGGTGACTCATGTCGGGTGACTCGTGTCGGGGTGACTCGTGTCGGGTGACTCGTGTCGGGGTGACTCGTGTCGGGGTGACTCGTGTCGGGTGACTCGTGTCGGGTGACTCTGACTCGTGTCGGGTGACTCATGTCGGGTGACTCGTGTCGGGTGACTCGTGTCGGGTGACTCGTGTCGGGGTGACTCGTGTCGGGTGACTCGTGTCGGGTGACTCATGTCAGGTGACTCATGTCGGGTGACTCGTGTCGGGTGACTCGTGTCGGGTGACTCATGTCAGGTAACTCATGTCGGGTGACTCGTGTTGGGTGACTCGTGTCGGGGACTCGTGTCGGGGTGACTCGTGTCGGGTGACTCATGTCGGGGTGACTCGTGTCGGGGTGACTCGTGTCGGGTGACTCGTGTCGGGTGACTCTGACTCGTGTCGGGTGACTCATGTCGGGTAACTCATGTCGGGTGACTCATGTCGGGTGACTCGTGTCGGGGTGACTCGTGTCGGGTGACTCGTGTCGGGTGACTCATGTCAGGTGACTCATGTCGGGTGACTCGTGTCGGGTGACTCGTGTCGGGTGACTCATGTCAGGGTGACTCGTGTCGGGTGACTCATGTCGGGTGACTCGTGTCGGGTGACTCGTGTTGGGTGACTCGTGTCGGGGTGACTCGTGTCGGGTGACTCGTGTCAGGTGACTCATGTCGGGTGACTCATGTCGGGTGACTCCTGTCGGGTGACTCGTGTCGGGTGACTCATGTCAGGTGACTCATGTCGGGTGACTCGTGTCGGGTGACTCGTGTCGGGTGACTCATGTCGGGTGACTCTGACTCGTGTCGGGTGACTCATGTCGGGTGACTCATGTCGGGTGACTCGTGTCGGGTGACTCGTGTCGGGGTGACTCGTGTCGGGTGACTCATGTCAGGTGACTCGTGTCGGGTGACTCGTGTTGGGTGACTCGTGTCGGGGTGACTCGTGTCAGGTGACTCGTGTCGGGTGACTCGACTCGTGTCGGGTGACTCATGTCGGGTAACTCATGTCGGGTGACTCATGTCGGGGTGACTCGTGTCGGGGTGACTCGTGTCGGGTGACTCGTGTTGGGGTGACTCGTGTCGGGTGACTCGTGTCGGGTGACTCGTGTCGGGGTGACTCGTGTCGGGGTGACTCGTGTCGGGTGACTCGTGTCGGGTGACTCGTGTTGGGTGACTCTGACTCGTGTCGGGTGACTCATGCCGGGTGACTCGTGTCGGGGTGACTCGTGTCGGGTGACTCGTGTCGGGGTGACTCGTGTCGGGGTGACTCGTGTCGGGTGACTCGTGTCGGGTGACTCATGTCGGGTGACTCATGTCGGGTGACTCCTGTCGGGTGACTCGTGTCGGGGTGACTCGTGTCGGGTGACTCGTGTCGGGTGACTCATGTCAGGTGACTCATGTCGGGTGACTCATGTCGGGTGACTCATGTCGGGTGACTCCTGTCGGGTGACTCGTGTCGGGGTGACTCGTGTCGGGTGACTCGTGTCGGGTGACTCGTGTCGGGGTGACTCCTGTCGGGTGACTCGTGTCGGGTGACTCATGTCAGGTGACTCGTGTCGGGGTGACTCGTGTCGGGTGACTCGTGTCGGGTGACTCATGTCAGGTGACTCATGTCTGCTGTCGCCTCTCTATAGATCCTTTTTCTTTAATGGAAGGAACCAACAATTTTGTTCATGTTTGCATATGATTAAAAACTGATACTAGTCTGTGTCCTATAGGAGCAGAAAAATCAATGACCTTTAGATCTAAAACCAACAAGCAGTAAAGGTCTTTTTGCATTGAATGAACCTCAACGAACTGGTTTGGATTTGACACTGAACTCTGAACAGCCAGCTAGTTTTGGCCTGTATAATTTTTGGATCACCATCAACTGCTATGACTGGATGAAGGAACTGAATCTAGACTTGATGTGGTGTGAGTTTTGATCTGATAGTGTCTCTTTCTTACGAAGTCGCCTTTCGCGGTCATCACGTTCCCCCTCTGGCTTCCGTCTGCAGTTGCAGCACAGCCTCTTCAGTACGATGTAAATGTGGGGAAAAATGATGAGAGGGGGTGGCAGAATGGGACGGTCGTGGAAGGTCATGATCAGCTGATACCGCTGGAACTTCCACACCTGGTTAGAGATGGACTTTACTTCAAAGAAAGTGTTGCTGTGGAGAAAAGCCAGGTAGTTGTTAGTTCTTGCAGAAAACTACATACTGTATGTTGTAAAAAACCAGTAGATGGTCCAGGACCTGCTGGAGCATCTACTGTTCCATCAACCTTAACAGACTCATGTCGAGACTCTGGAATCAGATCTTATTGTAACTGGTCTGAGGTCAGTGTTTGTTGTGACTGTAACTGGTCTGAGGTCAGTTTACTGACTTGAAGACAGCGATGAGCAGGTTGACAAGCAGGATGTTGGCCACGAGGAGGTAGCAGGCCATGATGGCGGGGGTGAGCCAGGCTCCAGGAATACAGGGGGGAAGCTTTTTCCCATCTTCATCATACATGTTGTCTCCACATGGAGCTGAGAGACACACATGCAGAGATGTTAATGTGTTTAACAGACACATATCTTGGTTTGTATCTCAGAGATGTTCAGATGATGGATCACCTCAAACTAAACTTTTCGGTTATACATTCATACTCATACAAATGGCCGAGTTCTGCTATCCTTCCAAACAAGCAGTCCCAGAACAGAACACCTCTAACACCTTAAACACACCCGCTTGACTTGAACTCTATCATCTTATAATAAGTTGTTCCAAGTGTAGATCAGATGAAAACTTTTATTGTGAAAGTTTGCATTTAATGAGTAAAATAGCACGAAGCTGGGTCAGTTATTTTAAAGATATTTGAAACACAAAATCAATATGCAAAGAGTCAAGTGACAGATTAAATCCAGTAAATAACAGATTCTAGATTTCTCCACTGGACTGAGTGTGAACATGCAAACACACACAAACAGCTTGTTACTTCAAACAGGACAGTTTGGGTGAACAGATGGTGTCTCTTTGGCCTGGATTACGATGGGCTGCTGGTTCAATTCCAGCTTCTCCCAACACCCCAAAGATTTGTCTATCTCACTTATGAACCTACTGAGATCTGAACTGGGTCTTGTTTACTTACGGTTGATCTCCATTGCATAAACTGTCCATCAGAAGCAGAGTGAACATGAGAAGAGTGGAAGACACTATTATCAGTCAGTGAAGAAGATGCTGAAGAAAGTAACAACAATAAAATGAAAATGTGTCCCAGAAAATAACATAAACAGGTGACTATAAAAAGTGTTACATATTTTCTGTTGCTTGTAATTCGTTAATTAGATGTAAATGTGGAAGTAAATGTAAATTAAACTAACTCTGAAAAGACATAAAACACAGGTCAGAAAGGGGGAGAGCATTGTGATAGGATGGGAGAGGGAGGGGGAGGAAAGATGCATGGCGACAGTGAGGACAAAGGAACACTGAATGAGGACATAACGAGGCAGGAGAAGACAAGGAGAAAACAGGTTAATGAGTAAAAACTGAAAGAAAGAGGTGATAATGTGAAGGAGACACGAGGAAGACAAGGAAAGGACAGGAAGAAGACAATGGGAGGACAAGGGCAGGACTAGATAATAACAGCTGTAAAACAAGGACAGCACAGGTTCTGGACTTGGGGAGGACGGAGGGAAGACTAACAGGAGTCTTACTATGGACGCTAGTCTTACGGTCTATGGAGTCTGCAAACACCTCTCCGTAGATCATCCAGTACGGCATGTAGAAGATGTTCCGAGCCAGTCGCCATGTAGGCTTCTCATCAGGGTGGAGGATGGCCTGCCGAGCTACGCCAAAGCTCATCAGCACCACCAACATGATGACCACGAAATACAACATGTCAATCATCTGGAGACACATAGGGTTAGGGTTAGGACACTGGACACTCAACTGAGTCAAAAGTCTTAATCCAGTCCTCATTTCTTATGTTTTGATCTCTTTTTGACTTCCTTCCAACCTTTTCAATTGGACAGTGTGTCTTATTGTTATACAGTATAATTATAATATATTATATAATATTGTTTAGAACTTGTATAGTACTTGTGTGACTTTTCATTATACCAACAATCTTTCCTGAAAAATAAACTTATACTGGATCCTGAATGGCGTCCTACCATCTTCCCAATCATCATGACGTAGGGGCCCAGGTACTTGTTGACTCCAAAAATGTCAAGGACTCGAATATACCAGAAGATGATGTCAACACAGTAGATGACTCGTCCGTAGCCCATGTAGGGCTCGTTTTGGAGCCGCAGCAAGAGGCCCAGCAGGAAGACAGAGATGGCCACGAGGTCGGCGATGTTCCAGTAATCTTCCAACCACACGCTGATCTTCTGTTTCAGCTTTCCTGGCTCTGACATGAGGATCTGACCGAAAATATAGAGTCAGTCAACTGACTGCCTTAACTCTACTGTATGTAACATGAACCTTTAGTAGGATTTCATCAGACCAGGCAGGGTATAACACTGACAAAAATCTGAATTTACAGCTAAATACCTGAAAATGAGTTCTGACAGCTCTGGTGTGGTGCGCTGGCGTTTACCTGTCTGACCTTCTCCAGTCCCAGAGTGATGATGTAAGAAATGACAATCCACTCCTGCAGTGAGGGCCAGCGCTCCATCTTCACCAGGATGATGTAGTTATACAGCATGAGGTAAACCAGGTATGAGATCTGATACACAGACACTTAGTTACATCCAACTATCCTCAACAGTCATCGATGCAATCAGACAAGAATTCCCAGAAACTAAATTGGAGTTTTAACAACATACACATGAAATTCTGCCCAAAGATTGTTATAATCATATTTCAGTGATGATTAAATAGAACAAATACCCACAAGCCAACAACAGATATGATGCAGATCATTCACTGCTGAACACCACGACACATCTGAAAGGTTTATTGAAGAGAATTTGCACCAGCAACAAACATTTCTTCTTTGTTTTAATCCAAGCGATTGAGCGATTCTGACTGTTGGCAAACATGAGGCCACTGGAGTTTGACTGGCCTCTGAGTCTGCTGTCTTATTTAACCCAAAACATTCCAGTTGTTTATTCTGACCAACAATACAAAGATTAACATTAACTTTATCTGAAGAATGTATACTTACAGTATTGAACCAGAATTTGGTGAAAGGAGCATTGTAGAACTCATAGATCTTCCTGCTGATGGGAATCTTTGAGTTCTTCTTCTTGTTTTCTTCTTCATCTCCTTTCTTTGGCATTGTATCGGTGTTTGGTGCCGCGTCCTGAAACAAAGCTGAGCTGAGTTAAACTGCTTTAATCTGATGTATTATTAACAGCACTCAGGCTGTTCTGGTAGCTTTGTACCTTGTTTGGTTTTTCATCATCTTTAGTTTTTTCGTGAACGTTCTCTTTAAATGTGTGGTGTGAAGCTTCATCTCCAAGTCGGAAATCCAATAGCAGGATAGTGGGAGGAAATATAATCCCTAGAATCACCTGTGTGCAGAGTACAGATGAACAACACATGGAGTATGATATGGTGCTGTTGGAGTCCCTCAGGGTACTGTCATTGAGACTCTTTAAAAGTTGAACTGAACTGGCAGGACTGTGCTGCTTTGTTGGTACCTTGAGGCTGTTGCTCTTGCCCATCCTCAGACAGCCCATCCACATGTCTGTTAGGAGCATCTGGCTGCAGGTGTGGGCGATAAAGTCTCTATGTTTGGCAGCTACAGCCAACTTCAGGCAGGTTGAGTTACTCCAGTTCTTCAGTTCATAGGTCAGCAGTTTCATAGCCAACTGTTCGTCATGCTTGTATGATTGATCCAACAGTTCATAGGCCAGCTGACCAAACTCCCTGCACAGAAACAGAGCATTACGTCGGTGTCATTTTGCGTGTTATCCCACTGCACAGCTACAAATTGGATTGGAAGGAAAAACTGTGTGGAACTGGCGACTTTACTTCAAAAGTTTCATTCATGTAACAAAACAACCTGAAGAGAACCTCGGTGGAATCAGAAGGCACCGACTCACTATCATCAGAACATAATCTAAATAAAAAAAAAACAGAATTTGAGAATTTGTTCCTGGATGATGTAACTCACTTGGAGTTGTTCTCCAGGTCCTGATAGATATCGTCCACTAGCTCACTCTGGGACGACTCGTGGGCCATGGCCTTGTAGAGTTTACATGCTACCAGAGCTTTGGCCATGCCTTCTTCCCCTCGCTGCCACAGAAACAGCGCCATCTTCTGGCGTTTCATCAGCACTGCCCACACCATCAGTTCATGGAAGGGATACTGGAACCTGCTGACCTCAGGATCGTCCACATCAATGTCTACTTCCTCTTCCTTCTTTTTATTCTTCTTTCCCTTCCCCTTTGGTCGAGGTTCATCATCCTACAGGAACAGAATGTATAACAGGTGGACAACTCTTCATCTTATAGCCAATCAGTTTCAAATCCACCTGAGAAACACATACCTCCATACCGAGAAGCTTCAGAGCTTTAGGCTGTAAGACAGAAAACAAGATGATCAGATAGCTGATTACCAAACTAACTGGTGGGGAGGAACTTTTCATTTTCTCTCTTGTGTCAATTGGAAGAATTTCTGAAGTGACCATGTAGAGGTAATCTCAGCAGCCTCCACCTTTACTCACTCTTTTGAGTCCATACAGGTTGTTGTACAGAGACCTGAAACTCTTCCTTGTATAATTGCAGCGGTATGCCCCGCCCATCAGGAACTCCAGGACCAGCCCAATATCAATTAGTGTGATCTGATAGTCTGGAGGAAGATTCCCCTGAAACACACACCAGTAGTTCAACATCTTCAGTCACGTTATACGTTGTGTCTATTCTTCTGGTTTATTCAGTCTCATTACGTGTCCTTCAACTTGTCCATGAAGAGTAATCAGATTATTCTGAGAGGGTTAGTGTTGAAGGAGTGAAGGGACACTGTTTCAAACAATTGCATTAGTTGTATTTTGAACGTGCTCACATCAGAGACGTGTCTCTCACCTTTTTGACATCTCGTACCACAAAGTGTAGCGTGTTAGCTGGACCCAGTTTCTGCACAAACAAACCATAAACACAGAATAATAAAGGGACACACTTTTTCACGACTGTACAATTCCTGCAAAGCAAAGCAACCAAATTTCATTTTAATCCCTGAAAACAATCAGATTCGCAACGCCTGCTGGAGAACCAGCTACCGGTGGCCCTGAACTGGATCAAACAGGTACAGAACAATGTCTGGATGGAAACAGACCGCCAGGAATAAAAGAACAAACATGAGTGATGGACATTCACACAGGAGAACTCTTCATCAGGAATAACTTTAACTTCTGACTCATGTTGTTTTAGTCTGAGAACAAACAATTCACAAACGTTGTTTCATCTCCAACTGAAGTGATCATGTTGAACGTTTAAATTACATTTTTAATGTTCAGATATTCTGAATGTTTTTGGGTCTCACCGTGTTGTACAACTCCTCTAAGCGTGGGATTGTGAGGAAGTGATGGATGTTGACACCGTTCTCAATCAGCAGCTTCACAAAGTCCACCCTGTCCAGCACCAGGGCGTCCATCATGGCCTGTTCCAGAGAATTCACCTGTCCAACACCAGGACCATCAGTCTCCTTAAAGACAATCCAGTCTGACCCCATAAACTCTGCTGTGATCATCCAAATCAGTGTTTCATATAAAGATACCAAATCCAGGTCAGGTTGGAGTTTTTTGTTGTTGTTAATGTAGTTAAATCATCATTTCTGTGTCTTGTTAACAGGAGAATGTTGGTTGGTACGAGTCTCTTACCCAACTGAGCAGCTCCAGTTTGCGAGGGTCAGTCTCCTCCGGTGGCTCAGATTTAGTTTTGCCTCCTTTTACTTTCTTTGCCCGAGCTTTCCCTTTCCCTCCTGATGGTCTCTGGGTTACTGGGCTTTTAGGCCAATCAGCTGTTACAGGCTGCAGAAAACAAACATTCAAACAGCTGAAAGAAAACCAGGTTACTGATGATGGGGCTGACAGACTACCTACAGGCCAGTGGAGTCCATACACAAAGATCTGACTGCGAGCGATGTCCACTCTGTTCCAGGCCAGAGCCAAACTCAGCTGATCAGACGCTGATGCATTTGTCCCTGAAACCATTCAGAGGTGGAATAATAATAATAATAAAAAGGAAGAAAAATAATAATCATAATAATAGACATTTGCTGCTACCTTTCAGCAGAGCTGTGAGGATTGACATCTCAATGTCCTGCTGTCCTTCTGAGCCCATCCTGAACACTGTGATCTACACAAACAAACAAACAAACAATGTTTTGAGACTCTGATCAACAAAACTCATTTAATCTCATATGTAAAGTTCAGGTTTTTCTTTCCGTCCGTCTCTAAACTTTAAAGAGGTCATTTCATACAAATTTCATGACTTTGTGTTTATTTCTTAAGTATTAACCAATAATATGAAACATTTTCTATCTAAAAAATGTCAGGAAACACTGATTAACAGACCTTTCAATCTGTCTGTGTGAAGATTCAGCTCGTTCCGTCAGGCTTCAGGCTGTAACTTATTAATATTTATTATTCCAATTTGCTGGACTCTGATTGGCTAACAAACTAGCCTATGAGAACAAGGTATACTGTTTCCTGCCCCGCTGCACATGGTAACGTCAGACGTTCTCTCTTCCTGTTTGTTACATCTTATGCTAACAGCTTTTAGCCAGCAGCATGCTAGGCGTGGTTTCAACTGCAGGAGCTGATGAATACTAATGAACAAAGGAGTTGTGATGAAACAGATACAGGCCGTTAGAACTCGGGAGAACTCTGGTTTTATCACCACCTGCGTAGTTTGAGAAATTAAAACTGAAAGAGAAGTTGTTGACCTGTTTTCACCCACTATGAAGGTAAGAACACCTGTGGAGCTAAAATATTCAACAGAAACCTCAGAAAAAAACGTTTTTAATGGAAGGACCTCTTTAAAAGTTTTCCTTGTCTTTTTGGTCTCATCCTCACTGAGCGACATCGAATGACGTCTGAATGTTCAGATTTCAAACATCCATCTAAAAATGTTTGAAACTCTCAAATAACAGTTTTTTAGATGTTGAAACAACAGACACAGTTATGGTAGGAAAGTTTATTCATATCAACACCAGCTGGTTCACGATGATTCATCATCCTGCTGACGACTCAAAGTGTTTTACAGCTTCTTCACACATTCATTCACCAAACACTCCTTCATCCAAACAGAGTGTAAGCAGAGTTTCTTTATTATACACAAACTCTTGGGTTGGTATGTGTGGTTGAACAAACCAGCAGAACACAGTTCTCCTGAGGTTCCCAAAACACTTCCATCCTCATCAAATCTGATTTTGCTGTTTAGGAAGACTTCTGAGATCCTGAGATGGATTTCAGGCTGAAAATCCTCAGAGATGATGGAAGTTTCTCTGAATGTGTTTAACGTATGAGTTCAAACTGCAGGTCAGCGCTGTGAAGAACATGTGAGCATTTTAATCTGACAGCAGAATGTTTTAAGTGAATTGATGCTCAGATTATTTTACATTTGAGTCTGTCTGCTGCAGCTGTTCTTTGGAAGTAGTTGAGGATTGTGGGATTAAATAAATGGAACAATCTCTGTTAAGTGCTGCAGTGTTGCATCAAATGTAAAACCTTTGTCATTATGTTAATGTCGTCGTCAGCTGGTCAGACACCAGCTGACGTCTGACCAGCTCATATTGCTTCGTACACCACAGAGAACATCACCGTGACCACAAACAGGTGCAGTCAAACCTTTGACCACCTGGTTACCATGGTAGCTGTCAGTGGGCGGGGTCTTTCAGAAAGCAGGTGAGCATTTTGTCCTAGAATTCATTGGGAATCAGATAAGAAGAATCAAACTGTGATGTTTGAACTACTGGGTCGGAACATTTCCAGAACAACAACTCATTAGGATGTTCCTGGTCTGCAGTTCAGAACCTGGCACGAGATGCTGTGGACAAAGTTCTGCTGGAAAATATTGGATTCTTCCATTTATGTGCCTGTTCCTTGGACCCGTAGCTCCTACAGGACCGGGTCTCCACTTCATGGATCATGTGATATAGGATGGTAGTGGTCTCTATCAGCAGGTCCATGACTCACTTCAGAACGGCCTCACGACCCGTTTTAGGGACAAAACAAGCAGTTTCAGGTACCAACTCCAAATTCTTCAGATCCCAGTTCAATCAGAAACGGTTCTGATCCAGCTCATGTCTTAATGTATCTACAGCTGATGGATCCAATAACCCAAACAGACCTTCAGATGTCCAAAGAAGTCCAGGAGGTGATGGGTCAGAACTGTTTTAGAGACACATTGTTGGACCTGACTGTGTAAAACCATCAGAGAGCAGTCTGTTAATGTTTCCTCAAGATCTAAAATCACTGAGTGAAACAGTCGAAACACAAATCCTCATGAAGTCAGAGACCAGGACCCGGTGCAGAGGGTCCACTCGAGCGTTGCATTCTTTATGTGTAAGGACCTCATCCAGCTGTGGAACATCAGTTTACAGCCTTTGTATAGATATGACAGTGTTTCTTACTAGTTGTGAGTCGTGCAGCGCTGAGGATGAATGATGACAGTCAACAAGACGAGATTTAAATGAAAATAGGTTGAATGTTTTTTAATGGAAATAAAAGTGACTATCAACAGAACGATGCAGCAACATGAACATTTCTGATCTTCTGACCTACCAAAGCTTTTCTCTTCATGCACTCCATCACCATGAGGAAGATCTGCTGAGCCTGGCTGCGGCTGTAGTTGAAGGTTTTCTGTATGGTGACTAGCAGCTGGTCTTTAACACTCTCATTCACCAGCCTGCACAGATCATCAGACGTTAAGGAGACGTGGAGATGAACCACAAACATGATGAAACTAAATGTTTTTACCCGTCCTCCTCACAGTATCTGTGAGCAAAGGAGATGATGTCAGAGGCTCGACCGCTGCCATCACAGACCACCACCGGGACCGGAGGCTCCTCCTTCAGACNTTTACATTCTGAGAGAAACCAACTGAATCCAAAAGATCATTAAAAGCTATATTCAAACTATCACTTTCAACATCAACATGAATATTGAAATCTCCCACTATAATGACTTTATCAGATTTCAATAATAGTTCTGATAAAAAGACTGAAAATTCAGACAAGAACTCAGAATAAGCACCTGGTGGACGATATACAACAACAAGTAAAATAGGTTCCTCTGATTTCCAATTTGGGTGAGAAATACTGAGGGTCATAAATTCAAAAGAAATATAACTAGTAACTGGTCTAGAGCTAATCAATAGACCTGACTGGAAAATAGCTGCTACTCCTCCTCCTCGACCTGTTGCTCGAGGAACATGAAGATTAAGGTAGTTAGAAGGAGTTGATTCATTAATACTAACATGATCCTCCTGCTGCAGCCAGGTTTCCGTAAGACAAAATAGATCAATATGATGATCAATTATCAGATCATTAACTAACAGAGATTTAGATGAAAGAGATCTAACATTCAGTAAACCACATCTAATGGTTTTATTTACAGGTTTTATATTAGTAACTGTATTTATTTTAATCAGATTTTTATTATTTATTTTTCTAGAACAAAATATTTGTTTATTTAATTTGAACCGTGGTTGAGCAGACACCGTCTCTATAGGAAAGTGGGAGGGTAACGACAGAGAAGCTGCAGAGAGGTGTGTAAGACTACAACTCTGCTTCCTGGACTGGACCCTGGATTGTCACGGTTTGTCACGGTCACGGTCCACTCGAGCGTTGCATTCTTTATGTGTAAGGACCTCATCCAGCTGTGGAACATCAGTTTACAGCCTTTGTATAGATATGACAGTGTTTCTTACTAGTTGTGAGTCGTGCAGCGCTGAGGATGAATGATGACAGTCAACAAGACGAGATTTAAATGAAAATAGGTTGAATGTTTTTTAATGGAAATAAAAGTGACTATCAACAGAACGATGCAGCAACATGAACATTTCTGATCTTCTGACCTACCAAAGCTTTTCTCTTCATGCACTCCATCACCATGAGGAAGATCTGCTGAGCCTGGCTGCGGCTGTAGTTGAAGGTTTTCTGTATGGTGACTAGCAGCTGGTCTTTAACACTCTCATTCACCAACCTGCACAGATCATCAGACGTTAAGGAGACGTGGAGATGAACCACAAACATGATGAAACTAAATGTTTTTACCCGTCCTCCTCACAGTATCTGTGAGCAAAGGAGATGATGTCAGAGGCTCGACCGCTGCCATCACAGACCACCACCGGGACCGGAGGCTCCTCCTTCAGACTCTCCAGTACGATGGAGATGACATTAGGACCTCCCTCCAGGATCAGACATACCACCGGAACCCCCTGACCGAGACCTGTTATCAGACAAAGAACCACAGATTCTGTATCTGATACCAAGTGGAACGTGACCAGAGTATCAATGAATACTGTGTTACACATCAAATCATCAATTCAGTCACTTTCTGTAGCTGCTTGTTCCTGTTCAGGGTCACGGGGGGTCACTGGGTGAGGGGCGGAGCTACACCTGGACAGGTCACCAGTCTGTCACAGAGTCACATAGAGACAGACTATCTCTCTGTCTATTCACCAGTTTATAACTGCCTAGACCCACTGGGGTCTGAGAGGACAGGAAGAGACCTCCAGCAGAACCAGAACCAGGATGAGTTCTACTGGACCCACTGGGGTCTGAGAGGACAGGAAGAGACCTCCAGCAGAACCAGGATGAGTTCTACTGGACCCACTGGGGTCTGAGAGGACAGGAAGAGACCTCCAGCAGAACCAGGATGAGTTCTACTGGACCCACTGTGGTCTGAGAGGACAGGAAGAGACCTCCAGCAGAACCAGAACCAGGATGAGATCTGCCTGGACCCACTGTGGTCTGAGAGAACAGGAAGAGACCTCCAGTGAAACCAGAACCAGGATGAGTTCTGTCTGGACCCACTGGGGTCTGAGAGGACAGGAACGATGGAGAGAGGTTTTGATGGTTTGGGTCTCTGGGAGTTTTGATTGGAGTCTCTAAGTGTTTTACTGGTTTTGATCAGGATCTGGTTCTGCTGGTTCCTTGGGGACTGATGTGAGAGGTGACGGCTGAGCCTCCCTTTGCTGTCCCTGCCTTACAGACACCTCCAGGCATAGGATGACAAAGGGAAACCCACAGGTCACATGACTGGTCACATGACTGATGAGCTTAGGAAGTGGATGGTAGAGTGTCACTGTCTGTCTGTTGAGTAGGTCACATGACTCACGTGTGTTTATCTTTTGTAGAGATATGTGTTTCTCCAGCTGCCGGCGCAGTCGCACCTCGGCGCCGTACTTCCCCACGGTCCCGTTGTCAGACAGGATGAAGTGGGAGTGGCTGCTGTTCAGGACTGACAGCTTACTGAGGGGGTTGGACATTGTCTGGTAGGGTCGCGTCACCTGAGACACAACAGTATGATGAAGTTGGAGGTGAAAGGTCATCGATTGTAAGTCATGACAGTGAAACATCTTTAGTTGTACTCTTTTTCCTGAACCAGAGACCTGAACCGGAGACATGAACCGGAGACCTGAACCGGAGACATGAACCGGAGACATGAACCGGAGACATGAACCGGAGACCTGAACCGGAGACATGAACCGGAGACCTGAACCGGAGACCTGAACCAGAGACCTGAACCAGAGACCTTAAACAGAGACCTGAACCAGAGACCTGAACCAGAGACCTGAACCAGAGACCTTAAACAGAGACCTGAACCAGAGACCTGAACCTGAACCAGAGACCTGAATCAGAGACCTGAACCAGAGACCTGAACCAGAGACCTTAACCAGAGACCTGAACCAGAGACCTGAACCAGAAACCTTAACCTGAACCAGAGACCTGAATCAGAGACCTTAACCAGAACCAGAGACCTGAACCAGAGACGTTAACCTGAACCAGAGACCTGAACCAGAGACCTGAACCAGAGACCTTAAACAGAGACCTGAACCAGAGACCTTAACCAGAGACCTGAACCAGAGACCTGAACCAGAGACCTTAACCAGAGTCCTGAACCGGAGACCTGAACCGGAGACCTGAACCGGAGACCTGAACCGGAGACCTGAACCGGAGACCTGAACCAGAGACCTGAACCGGAGACCTGAACCGGAGACATGAACCAGAGACCTGAACCAGAGACCTTAACCAGAACCAGAGACCTGAACCAGAGACGTTAACCTGAACCAGAGACCTGAACCAGAGACCTGAACCAGAGACCTTAAACAGAGACCTGAACCAGAGACCTTAACCAGAGACCTGAACCAGAGACGTTAACCTGAACCAGAGACCTGAACCAGAGACCTGAACCAGAGACCTTAAACAGAGACCTGAACCAGAGACCTGAACCAGAGACCTTAACCAGAGACCTGAACCAGAGACCTTAACCTGAACCAGAGACCTGAACCAGAGACCTGAACCAGAGACCTGAACCAGAGACCTGAACCAGAGACCTGAACCAGAGACCTTAAACAGAGACCTGAACCAGAGACCTTAACCAGAGACCTGAACCAGAGACCTGAACCAGAGTCCTGAACCAGAGTCCTGAACATGAGACCTGAACCGGAGACCTGAACCGGAGACCTGAACCGGAGACCTGAAACGGAGACCTGAACTGGAGACCTGAAGCGGAGACCTGAACCAGAGATCTGAACCAGACACCTGAACCAGAGACCTGAACCAGAGACCTGAACCAGAGACCTGAACCAGAAACCTTAACCTGAACCAGAGACCTGAATCAGAGACCTTAACCAGAACCAGAGACCTGAACCAGAGACGTTAACCTGAACCAGAGACCTGAACCAGAGACCTAAACCAGAGACCTTAAACAGAGACCTGAACCAGAGACCTTAACCAGAGACCTGAACCAGAGACCTGAACCAGAGTCCTGAACCAGAGTCCTGAACATGAGACCTGAACCGGAGACCTGAACCGGAGACCTGAACCAGAGACCTGAACCGGAGACCTGAACCGGAGACATGAACCAGAGACCTGAACCAGAGACCTTAAACAGAGACCTGAACCAGAGACCTTAACCAGAACCAGAGACCTGAACCAGAGACCTGAACCAGAGACCTGAACCAGAGACCTGAACCAGAGACCTGAACCAGAGACCTTAACCAGAGTCCTGAACCAGAGACCTGAACCGGAGACCTGAAACAGAGACCTGAACCAGAGACCTGAACCAGAGACCTGAACCAGAGACCTGAACCAGAGACCTGAACCAGAGACCTGAACCAGGGACCTTAACCAGAACCAGAGACCTTAACCAGAGTCCTGAACCAGAGACCTGAACCAGAGACCTTAAACAGAGACCTGAACCAGAGACCTTAACCAGAGACCTGAACCAGAGACCTTAACCAGAGACCTGAACCAGAGACCTGAACCAGAGTCCTGAACCAGAGTCCTGAACCAGAGTCCTGAACCAGAGTCCTGAACATGAGACCTCAACCGGAGACCTGAACCGGAGACCTGAACCGGAGACCTGAAACGGAGACCTGAACTGGAGACCTGAAGCGGAGACCTGAACCAGAGATCTGAACCAGAGACCTGAACCGGAGACCTGAACCAGAGACCTGAACCGGAGACCTGAACCGGAGACATGAACCAGAGACCTGAACCAGAGACCTTAACCAGAGTCCTGAACCAGAGACCTGAACCGGAGACCTGAAACAGAGACCTGAACCAGAGACCTGAACCAGAGACCTGAATCAGAGACCTGAATCAGAGACCTGAACCAGAGAACTGAACCAGAGACCTGAACCAGAGACCTGAACCAGAAACCTTAACCTGAACCAGAGACCTGAATCAGAGACCTTAACCAGAACCAGAGACCTGAACCAGAGACGTTAACCTGAACCAGAGACCTGAACCAGAGACCTGAACCAGAGACCTTAAACAGAGACCTGAACCAGAGACCTTAACCAGAGACCTGAACCAGAGACGTTAACCTGAACCAGAGACCTGAACCAGAGACCTGAACCAGAGACCTTAAACAGAGACCTGAACCAGAGACCTGAACCAGAGACCTTAACCAGAGTCCTGAACCAGAGACCTGAACCGGAGACCTTAAACAGAGACCTGAACCAGAGACCTGAACCAGAGACCTGAACCAGAGACCTGAACCAGAGACCTGAACCAGAGACCTGAACCAGAGACCTGAACCAAAGACCTTAAACAGAGACCTGAACCAGAGACCTGAACCAGAGACCTGAACCAGAAACCTTAACCTGAACCANACCCACTGGGGTCTGAGAGGACAGGAAGAGACCTCCAGCAGAACCAGAACCAGGATGAGTTCTACTGGACCCACTGGGGTCTGAGAGGACAGGAAGAGACCTCCAGCAGAACCAGAACCAGGATGAGTTCTACTGGACCCACTGGGGTCTGAGAGGACAGGAAGAGACCTCCAGCAGAACCAGAACCAGGATGAGTTCTACTGGACCCACTGGGGTCTGAGAGGACAGGAAGAGACCTCCAGCAGAACCAGAACCAGGATGAGTTCTACTGGACCCACTGGGGTCTGAGAGGACAGGAAGAGACCTCCAGCAGAACCAGAACCAGGATGAGTTCTACTGGACCCACTGGGGTCTGAGAGGACAGGAAGAGACCTCCAGCAGAACCAGAACCAGGATGAGTTCTACTGGACCCACTGGGGTCTGAGAGGACAGGAAGAGACCTCCAGCAGAACCAGAACCAGGATGAGTTCTACTGGACCCACTGGGGTCTGAGAGGACAGGAACGATGGAGAGAGGTTTTGATGGTTTGGGTCTCTGGGAGTTTTGATTGGAGTCTCTAAGTGTTTTACTGGTTTTGATCAGGATCTGGTTCTGCTGGTTCCTTGGGGACTGATGTGAGAGGTGACGGCTGAGCCTCCCTTTGCTGTCCCTGCCTTACAGACACCTCCAGGCATAGGATGACAAAGGGAAACCCACAGGTCACATGACTGGTCACATGACTGATGAGCTTAGGAAGTGGATGGTAGAGTGTCACTGTCTGTCTGTTGAGTAGGTCACATGACTCACGTGTGTTTATCTTTTGTAGAGATATGTGTTTCTCCAGCTGCCGGCGCAGTCGCACCTCGGCGCCGTACTTCCCCACGGTCCCGTTGTCAGACAGGATGAAGTGGGAGTGGCTGCTGTTCAGGACTGACAGCTTACTGAGGGGGTTGGACATTGTCTGGTAGGGTCGCGTCACCTGAGACACAACAGTATGATGAAGTTGGAGGTGAAAGGTCATCGATTGTAAGTCATGACAGTGAAACATCTTTAGTTGTACTCTTTTTCCTGAACCGGAGACATGAACCAGAGACCTGAACCGGAGACCTGAACCGGAGACCTGAACCGGAGACATGAACCGGAGACATGAACCAGAGACCTGAACCAGAGACCTTAACCAGAGTCCTGAACCAGAGACCTGAACCAGAGACCTTAAACAGAGACCTGAACCAGAGACCTTAACCAGAGACCTGAACCAGAGACCTTAAACAGAGACCTGAACCAGAGACCTGAACCAGAGACCTTAACCAGAGACCTGAACCAGAGACCTGAACCAGAAACCTTAACCTGAACCAGAGACCTGAATCAGAGACCTTAACCAGAACCAGAGACCTGAACCAGAGACGTTAACCTGAACCAGAGACCTGAACCAGAGACCTGAACCAGAGACCTGAACCAGAGACCTTAACCAGAGACCTTAACCAGAGACCTGAACCAGAGACCTGAACCAGAAACCTTAACCTGAACCAGAGACCTGAATCAGAGACCTTAACCAGAACCAGAGACATGAACCAGAGACGTTGACCTGAACCAGAGACCTGAACCAGAGACCTGAACCAGAGACCTTAAACAGAGACCTGAACCAGAGACCTTAACCAGAGACCTGAACCAGAGACGTTAACCTGAACCAGAGTCCTGAACCAGAGACCTGAACCGGAGACCTGAAACAGAGACCTGAACCAGAGACCTGAACCGGAGACCTGAACCGGAGACCTGAACCGGAGACATGAACCGGAGACCTGAACCAGAGACCTTAACCAGAGTCCTGAACCAGAGACCTGAACCGGAGACCTTAAACAGAGACCTGAACCAGAGACGTTAACCTGAACCAGAGACCTGAACCAGAGACCTGAACCGGAGACCTTAAACAGAGACCTGAACCAGAGACCTGAACCAGAGACCTGAACCAGAGACCTTAACCAGAGACCTGAACCAGAGACCTGAACCAGAGACCTGAACCAGAGACCTGAACCAGAAACCTTAACCTGAACCAGAGACCTGAATCAGAGACCTTAACCAGAACCAGAGACCTGAACCAGAGACGTTAACCTGAACCAGAGACCTGAACCAGAGACCTGAACCAGAGACCTGAACCAGAGACCTTAACCAGAGACCTGAACCAGAGACCTTAACCAGAGTCCTGAACCAGAGACCTGAACCAGAGACCTGAACCAGAGACCTGAACCAGAGACCTGAACCAGAGACCTGAACCAGGGACCTTAACCAGAACCAGAGACCTGAACCAGAGACCTTAACCAGAGTCCTGAACCAGAGTCCTGAACCAGAGACCTGAACCAGAGACCTTAACCAGAACCAGAGACCTGAACCAGAGACCTGAACCAGAGACCTTAACCAGAGACCTGAACCAGAGACCTGCTCTTGTAGAGTTGAGTGATCAAACTCTGAACAGCTTCGTTTGAATAAAGAAGAAAGTAGTAAAGTGGTAGTACAGTGGTAGTACAGTTGTAGTAAAGTGGTAGTAAATTGGTAGTACGGTGGTAGTACGGTGGTAGTATGGTGGTAGTACAGTGGTAGTAAAGTGGTAGTACGGTGGTAGTACAGTGGTAGTAAAGTGGTAGTACAGTGGTAGTAAAGTGGTTGTATAGTGGTAGTACAGTGGTAGTAAAGTAGAAGTACAGTGGTAGTAAAGTAGTTGTACAGTGGTAGTAAAGTGCTAGTACGGTGGTAGTACGGTGGTAGTACAGTGGTAGTAAAGTGGTTGTACAGTGGTAGTAAAGGAGTAGTACAGTGGTAGTAAAGTAGTAGTACAGTGGTAGTAAAGTGGTTGTATAGTGGTAGTACAGTGGTAGTACAGTGGTAGTAAAGTGGTAGTAAAGTGCTAGTACGGTGGTAGTACGGTGGTAGTACGGTGGTAGTACAGTGGTAGTAAAGTAGAAGTACAGTGGTAGTAAAGTAGTTGTACAGTGGTAGTAAAGTGCTAGTACGGTGGTAGTACAGTGGTAGTAAAGTGGTTGTACAGTGGTAGTAAAGGAGTAGTACAGTGGTAGTAAAGTAGTAGTACAGTGGTAGTAAAGTGGTAGTAAAGTGGTTGTATAGTGGTAGTACAGTGGTAGTAAAGTGGTAGTAAAGTGCTAGTACGGTGGTAGTACGGTGGTAGTACAGTGGTAGTAAAGTGGTAGTAAAGTGGTAGTACGGTGGTAGTAAAGTAGTAGTACAGTGGTAGTAAAGTGGTTGTACAGTGGTAGTAAAGGAGTAGTACAGTGGTAGTAAAGTAGTAGTACAGTGGTAGTACAGTGGTAGTAAAGTAGTAGTACAGTGGTAGTAAAGTAGTAGTACAGTGGTTGTACAGTGGCAGTAAAGTAGTAGTACAGTGGTTGTACAGTGGTAGTAAAATAGTAGTACAGTGGTAGTACAGTGGTAGTAAAGTAGTAGTACAGTGGTAGTAAAGTAGTAGTACAGTGGTTGTACAGTGGCAGTAAAGTAGTAGTACAGTGGTTGTACAGTGGTAGTAAAGTAGTAGTACAGTGGTAGTACAGTGGTAGTAAAGTAGTAGTACAGTGGTAGTAAAGTAGTAGTACAGTGGTAGTACAGTGGTAGTAAAGTAGTAGTACAGTGGTTGTACAGTGGTAGTAAAGTAGTAGTACAGTGGTTGTACAGTGGTAGTAAAGTAGTAGTACAGTGGTAGTACAGTGGTAGTAAAGTAGTAGTACAGTGGTTGTACAGTGGTAGTAAAGTAGTAGTACAGTGGTAGTACAGTGGTAGTACAGTGGTAGTACAGTGGTAGTAAAGTAGTAGTACAGTGGTTGTACAGTGGCAGTAAAGTAGTAGTACAATGGTTGTACAGTGGTAGTAAAGTAGTAGTACAGTGGTAGTACAGTGGTAGTAAAGTAGTAGTACAGTGGTAGTAAAGTAGTAGTACGTGGTAGTACAGTGGTAGTAAAGTAGTAGTACAGTGGTTGTACAGTGGTAGTAAAGTAGTAGTACAGTGGTTGTACAGTGGTAGTAAAGTAGTAGTACAGTGGTAGTACAGTGGTAGTACAGTGGTAGTAAAGTGGTAGTACAGTGGTAGTAAAGTGGTAGTAAAGTGGTAGTACAGTGGTAGTAAAGTAGTAGTACAGTGGTTGTACAGTGGCAGTAAAGTAGTAGTACAATGGTTGTACAGTGGTAGTAAAGTAGTAGTACAGTGGTAGTAAAGTAGTAGTACAGTGGTAGTAAAGTAGTAGTACAGTGGTAGTAAAGTAGTAGTACAGTGGTTGTACAGTGGCAGTAAAGTAGTAGTACAGTGGTTGTACAGTGGTAGTAAAGTAGTAGTACAGTGGTAGTACAGTGGTAGTAAAGTAGTAGTACAGTGGTAGTAAAGTAGTAGTACAGTGGTTGTACAGTGGTAGTAAAGTAGTAGTACAGTGGTAGTACAGTGGTAGTAAAGTAGTTGTACAGTGGTAGTAAAGTAGTAGTACAGTGGTAGTACAGTGGTAGTAAAGTGGTAGTAAAGTGGTAGTACGGTGGTAGTACGGTGGTAGTACGGTGGTAGTACAGTGGTAGTAAAGTGGTTGTACAGTGGTAGTAAAGGAGTAGTACAGTGGTAGTAAAGTAGTAGTACAGTGGTAGTACAGTGGTAGTAAAGTAGTAGTACAGTGGTAGTAAAGTAGTAGTACAGTAGTAGTACAGTGGTAGTAAAGTAGTAGTACAGTTGTAGTACAGTGGTAGTAAAGTAGTAGTACAGTGGTTGTACAGTGGTAGTAAAGTAGTAGTACAGTGGTAGTACAGTGGTAGTAAAGTAGTAGTACAGTGGTTGTACAGTGGTAGTAAAGGAGTAGTACAGTGGTAGTAAAGTAGTAGTACAGTGGTAGTACAGTGGTAGTAAAGTAGTAGTACAGTGGTAGTACAGTGGCAGTAAAGTAGTAGTACAGTGGTTGTACAGTGGTAGTAAAGTAGTAGTACAGTGGTAGTACAGTGGTAGTAAAGTAGTAGTACAGTGGTAGTACAGTGGTAGTAAAGTAGTAGTACAGTGGTAGTAAAGTAGTAGTACAGTGGTAGTACAGTAGTAGTACAGTGGTAGTACAGTGGTAGTAAAGTAGTAGTACAGTGGTAGTACAGTGGTAGTAAAGTAGTAGTACAGTGGTAGTAAAGTAGTAGTACAGTGGTTGTACAGTGGCAGTAAAGTAGTAGTACAGTGGTTGTACAGTGGCAGTAAAGTAGTAGTACAATGGTTGTACAGTGGTAGTAAAGTAGTAGTACAGTGGTAGTACAGTGGTAGTAAAGTAGTAGTACAGTGGTAGTAAAGTAGTAGTACAGTGGTTGTACAGTGGCAGTAAAGTAGTAGTACAGTGGTTGTACAGTGGTAGTAAAGTAGTAGTACAGTGGTAGTACAGTGGTAGTAAAGTAGTAGTACAGTGGTAGTAAAGTAGTAGTACAGTGGTTGTACAGTGGTAGTAAAGTAGTAGTACAGTGGTAGTACAGTGGTAGTAAAGTAGTAGTACAGTGGTTGTACAGTGGTAGTAAAGTAGTAGTACAGTGGTTGTACAGTGGTAGTAAAGTAGTAGTACAGTGGTAGTAAAGTAGTAGTAAAGTAGTAGTACAGTGGTAGTAAAGTAGTAGTAATGTTGTTTGTGATAAACTTGTTTCAGATTATTTAACAGCTGGATGGTAGACTTCATGGTCTGAAATCTGAACCCTGTCAGAGTGATGAGATCTGGTACTGAGTCCAATTAAAAAAACAACATCTGTGTAGAATCAGCTCGGTTCTGATTGATCTCACATCTCTCCCGATCAGGTCTTCTTTGTTCTCGACGATGCCCCACGGTGCGATGCCGATAGCACACACCTTCCCTCTGGACTTGGATGAGTGGTCTTTGAGAGCATCTCCAACATGTCGAATGACACCTGAAACACCACAGAGCTTCAGCATCACAAGCAACTACTGATGCATGAAAATCAGTCTGTCAGTAGTAATAAAATATAATATAATATAATATAATAAGTCTCTTCTGTAAAGGAAGTGTGATATTATCTGGTACAGGCATCTCCAACCCTGGTCCTCGAGAGCTACTGTCCAGAAGGTTTTAGATGTGTCCCTGCTCCAACACAGCTGAATCAAATGAATGACTCATTAGCAGGCCTTTGCTAAACTTGATGGCTTGCTGAAGAGGTAATTCAGTTGATTCAGCTGTGTTGGAGCAGGGACACATCTAAAACCTTCTGGACAGTAGCTCTCGAGGACCAGGGTTGGAGATGCCTGATCTGGTAAATATTGATAATCTAAACAAGGTGAATCAAAAGCAACAAAAAGGAAGTTGAGTTTCTTCTTTTAGTATTTAGGATTAACCTTCTGAGGGATTCTGGCTTGAGGGGGCAGAATCCACCTTATTTTGGGGGGATCTGAGTATGGTACCTGTACTGACCCCTCCCGTGAAGATCCAGGCTCCGGTGGTGACGGCAGCTTTAATCAGTCCCTTACCAAAGACTTGCTTTAGTTTGGGGGGCAGGTCAAAGTTCTGCAGTCCTCCGTGGACGGAGATGAGCAGTGTTGGGAGCTCCAGCTGCCAGTCCTTCACCATCAGGTGGAGCAGAGCGTCAGGCTTGGAGTCATACGATACCCTGATGTACTACAGGAGAGATGGTGTCAGTCAGAAGTCCTACATGTCTTAATAAACCAGTCTGGACTCTGGTACCATGGCCTTGTTGACATGTCCTCCTCCCTGGAACTCCAGGACCCCGTAGGCGTCAGTGGGGGAAGTCTGGGTGTGTTTAAGGGCGCTCCATCTCTCTGCTGGATGGACCTCCAGCTGAACCAGTGGGGCTCCTTCTTCTTTGGTCCCTGAAGGGATGGAGGTGTGCTGAGCCACCAGCTGACCACAGCTGCACCTGAGCAGCATCAACACAACCCAAAAAAAAAAACAAACAGTCAGAAAAACAAGTGAATTTAAAGGAAATTAAACGTTTCATCTTTGTTTTCATATTTCCAAAAGAAATTCCTGTGATTTGATTTAGAAGTTTTTGGGGTTTCGTGGTTTCTACTTTGCTTTTGGGTTTTGTTTTAATCTCCTTGTGCTCCAAGTCTTATTTTGGTTATGACCTCATTCCCTCGGTTGTATTTATTCTTTTTTAACAGATGCACTAGACACACGTGTGTGAATGCCAGAGTAGCATAGTTCCAGGTACCTGACAGCGACAGTAAAACACCAGAGGAGACGTGCACGGTCAAGCAACTAGTGAGATATCTCAGTGAGATGCATGAATGATACCTCCAGATGTTTGGTGCATATGAGCATCATCCCCTGTACCAACATCTGACTCTCACTTCATGCATAATTTATAATAAAACTTCCAGATGTAAATCACAGATGGACAAACGGAGGCCTCGGGCCAGATGTGGCCCCACAGAGACGCTCTTAGGTCCATATTAGTCACATTATCATGTAAATGTGATTCTTCTGAAGGACAGAAATATAAAGTTACACATACAGTAGTTTAAATGTGGACACACACACAGCTGTGTGAAGTGTTTCTGCTTAGTTTCATCTTGTTCAGTAAATAATCTGAGCTGCAGCTCTGTGAATGTGGAGGTGAGTTTGTACCTGCTGGCGTCTTTGCTTGGAATAATCTGGATACATTCCCTCTTGAGGAAAGTTCTCTCGATCCACACTCTGTGAGCCTGAAACAGGAACAGGAAACATCAGGAAACTGTAACTTCAGACCAATCAGAGTGTTTCCAGACCCAGATGATGAAATCTGTTGGATCTAAATGAGCAGTCAGGAAACACAGAAACCTCCAGCTGCTCCTGCTGGAGTGGATCTGGCTAATTTCTGAGACAGTGAAGCTTTTCAGTTCTTTAAGCATCACATCCTCTTATCCTCCATCCTAAAGCTGCTGCTGCACACAGAAACACACAGAACTGCCCTTTAAATCTCTGTGTTTAAATCCATTCAGCCCTTCATGACGGTGTGTAGTTGTGCATCATTGTTTGCACGCTTTGTGAAACTCCTGCACTCCAGATGATGGAGGATTAAAGTCTGAGCGTCACATGAGCTGCAGTTTTATTGTGTTTCACGTGAATGAAGGAGCTCAATGATCATCATCATCATCCTGCCATCAGAGGATGAAGGCAGTGAAGGTGCAGCAGGTGTAACTACACGTCAACATGTGACTGAAGCCTTCAGACAGCTTTCAGGAGAAACGCTGCAGTCAGTCTGATTTATGTGAGAATTTTACAGCTGCAGCAAAGAAAAAGTTTTTATAGAAACTGTTTTTGTTTTATTATTATTGTCTTGTTGGATCACACAGTTTAAACAACAACGTGAGTTTATTTAGTGAAGAATTTGTTGAAGTTTCATGATTTTATTCTTTAGAAATGACGGAAGCAGCAGATGTTACTCAGCTGGAATAAAGATTATTAAAGTTATTCACTTTAGGAAACAGACACTTTTTACATTTTTCTAAGTAATAAATCAAGAAGACAAGAAGGTCAGTCAGAAGGAACAACACTCACATCCTGCACAGCGTTTTATATCTATATATTCTACTTGTGTAATAACAGAACTATAAAACAGTATCGAAACATCAAACTTCTGAATATTTCTTCTCTCACCAGGAAGGTCAAATCCAGCCAATTAATAACAGTTTCAATTGAAGAAGACTTTGTTCAGTAAATCCAGTTCTGTAAGATTCGGCAGGTTTTTCAGACGGATTCTGGGGATGTTTCATTATTTAAAAACATCTGATCCTCCTGAAACCACCGAGGACAGAAAGAACTTTGGGATCTAAGATATTCCAGGAGGTTCTGGTTGGATTGTTTGGCTGCATCAGTTTGGACCAGGTTGAAGAAAACATCTGTTGAAAACAATAAATCTGGATTTTTTCATCCAGTTTATTTTTCTCTGAATTGCCTCCAAATTCAGACGAGATGATGTGAAATCTCGACTCCAGGAGCCGAACTCATCTCCAAGAAAGTCCAGACAACTTCTGCTGAACCAAACAGGATCCATCCCAGAGGTCTCAGCAGTTCTATTGAGTTCCCGGAGATTCTACCAAGGCCTGGTGTTGGTTCTGGATGCAGCTCGGCAGCGGAGACGGCAGCTGTCTTTATGCAGCTGAGCAGGTTCATGTGAAGAGCATGTGAGACAGCAGGACTCATGACCCTGGTCAGAGTTAATCCCCCTCCGAGTCTCATGACCCACAGAGTTCCAACACAAGAACATTTTCATCCACAAAAAGACCCAGATTCAACAAATCTGCTAAATAAAATCCTCCAGAACTTCGGCCTCCATCTCTCATTTCTAAACTTCTGAACTCGTGTCAGACGAGGAACCGAGTCTTTATTCTGGTTCCCTTTTCACTCAGAATTCTTCTTCACTGTTTTCTCATGAGGAAACTTTTATTTCAGATGTTTGAAAAATGGTTTCATGTTCAGTGTGAGACATTAACGACGCCTCATCAGAGGAAAGTTTGTTACTGAACAACACAGAAGATACAAAGTGACGTGTTCAAGCAGCTGAATGAGAATCTGCAACAATGAACAGAGGGAGTTAATGAGGACGCAGGATTTGGATTATTAGGGTTTTAATTGAGATTAATGCTGTTCACAGGAACCACTTGGTTGCATAATGAGCTGTTGTATTGCAGGCTTTGTACAGATCCAGGAAGTGGACCAAAACGCTGCTGCTTGGCTGTCAAACGGACCAGAACTGGACCCATAAGGTCTGAAACTACAGAAACTCTGAGAGACTCTTGATCCAGATCAGGCTGATCAGCTGATGGAGTCTGGTGATCTTTGACAACGTCAACCCAAGACTTTCACCTTTGTTCCAGAGAAAAACACCTGATTGGGTTGGTCACATGATCCACAGAGGAGGAGGAAGAGGAGTAACACACTGATGCTGCAGCTCCTTTTGTTTAGATTTATTCTACTATAATCTAAATCAGACTCCTGAATCTGATTTAAAAATATTTGCTTGAATGAATTGAATGAACTGCCCTGTGATAGACACCTGTTCAGGTGTAGCCCCGCCCCTCACCCAGTGACAGCTGGGGACAAACACCCGTCGCTCTGTGACTCGGAGCAGGAAAAACCGGGTTAGAACAGTCAGCGTCATGGCGAGCAGGTGGAGTCGACGCGCTCCACCTCAGACCAGATCAAACATCAATAAAACTTCACAGTTCAGACAACAACATGCACAACAAAACCAGTGCACTTTCAGAAACCCAAGAGCTACGAGACAGAACCAGAATCAGGATCCAGTGTGGCTGAAAAACCAGAACATCAGCACCAGATTATATGACAAAAACCAAAAATAATCAATAAACACAAAACTTAAAAAAATTCAGTATCACTGAAGGTTTCTGCCGACTCCGTGTTCAGGACCATCAGAGCTTCTTCATCATGTTTCTCCAGATCTCAGACGGATCAGATATCAGCTCCACTACTGGGATGGTTTGGTCCTCGTTGACTGAGACAGTCTTACCTTTTGAGATCCAGATGATGTGCTGCGTTTGATGGAGGAACGTTTGATGGATCCATTAGTTCCTCTTCTCCCTTTGTTATCCATGTTGATGGTCAGATGTCTTTCTGCTTCATTCTCTCCTCTCTTATATGATCTGTGATGTGTTCAGGTGTCTCTGGTGGATGTGGGATGTGGAGACGCTGTCTGCCTGTTGTAATCAGGATTAGTGGACGCAGCACAGGGCGGGGCTTTTTAATGGATACGGATTTAATAAACAACAGTTGAAGGTAAATCTACTACAAAGTTCATCCAACAGACAGAAAACAGATTCATCCTGTCTCTTTATTTAAAAACTGAAAGAGTTGTGACGCTTCAGATTAAAACATTAACTGAAGTTTGTATTGATGTCAATCTAATCTAATCCAACTGTATATGTAAAGCACTTTAAAACAACCAGCAGTGGATTAAAGTTTCTAAATAGATGGTAAATGGCGTGTACGTGTATAGACACATTTCTAAAGTCATACGACTCCCAAAGTTCTTCATACTACAGTTTATCACACCATCACCCGAAACTACACACATGTTGTAGATACATCTGTCCTGGGACACACTGACAGAGACGAGGCTGCCAGACACCACCGGACCCTCAGACCACCACCAAACAGCCACCGGACCCTCAGACCACCACCAAACAGCCACCGGACCCTCAGACCTCCACCAAACAGCCACCGGACCCTCAGACCTCCACCAAACAGCCGCCGGACCCTCCGACCACCACCAAACAACCGCCGGACCCTCCGACCTCCACCAAACAGGCACCGGACCCTCCGACCACCACCAAACAGGCACCGGACCCTCCGACCACCACCAAACAGCCGCCGGATCCTCAGACCACCACCAAACAGCCGCCGGATCCTCTGACCACCACCAAACAGCCGCCGGATCCTCCGACCACCACCAAACAGCCGCCGGACCCTCCGACCTACACCAAACAGCCACCGGACCCTCAGACCTCCACCAAACAGCCACCGGACCCTCAGACCTCCACCAAACAGCCACCGGACCCTCAGACCTCCACCAGACAGCCACCGGACCCTCCGACCGCCACCAGACAGCCACCGGACCCTCCGACCCCCACCAACCAGCCGCCGGATCCTCCGACCACCACCAAACAGCCGCCGGACCCTCCGACCACCACCAAACAGCCGCCGGATCCTCAGACCACCACCAAACAGCCGCCGGATCCTCCGACCACCACCAAACAGCCGCCGGATCCTCCGACCACCACCAAACAGCCGCCGGACCCTCAGACCACCACCAAACAGCCGCCGGACCCTCCGACCACCACCAAACAGGCGCCGGACCCTCCGACCACCACCAAACAGCCGCCGGACCCTCCGACCACCACCAAACAGGGACGGACCCTCAGACCTCCACCAAACAACCACCGGACCCTCAGACCACCACCAAACAGCCGCCGGACCCTCCCATCACCACCAAACAGCCGCCGGACCCTCCGACCACCACCAGACCACCACCAAACAGCCACCGGACCCTCCGACCACCACCAAACAGCCACCGGACCCTCCGACCTACACCAAACAGCCACCGGACCCTAAGACCTCCACCAAACAGCCACCGGACCCTCAGACCACCACCAAACAGCCACCGGACCCTCAGACCACCACCAAACAGCCGCCAGACCCTCCGACCACCACCAAACAGGCACCGGACCCTCAGACCACCACCAAACAGCCACCGGACCCTCAGACCTCCACCAAACAGCCACCGGACCCTCAGACCCCCACCAAACAGCCACAGGACCCTCAGACCTCCACCAAACAACCACCGGACCCTCAGACCACCACCAAACAGCCGCCAGACCCTCAGACCTCCACCAAACAACCACCGGACCCTCAGACCACCACCAAACAGCCACCGGACCCTCAGACCTCCACCAAACAACCGCCGGACCCTCAGACCCCACCAAACAGCCACCGGACCATCCGACCACCACCAAACAGCCACCGGACCCTCCGACCACCACCAAACAGCCACCGGACCCTCAGACCTCCACCAAACAACCACCGGACCCTCAGACCTCCACCAAACAACCACCGGACCCTCAGACCACCACCAAACAGCCACCGGACCCTCAGATCACCACCAAACAGCCGCCGGACCCTCCGACCACCACCAAACAGCCGCCGGACCCTCCGACCACCACCAGACCACCACCAAACAGCCGCCGGACCCTCCGACCACCACCAAACAGCCACCGGACCCTCCGACCACCACCAAACAGCCACCGGACCCTCCGACCACCACCAAACAGCCACCGGACCATCCGACCACCACCAAACAGCCGCCGGACCCTCAGACCACCACCAAACAGGCACCGGACCCTCCGACCACCACCAAACAGCCGCCGGACCCTCCGACCACCACCAAACAGCCACCGGACCCTCCGACCACCACCAAACAGCCACCGGACCCTCCGACCACCACCAAACAGCCGCCGGACCCTCCGACCACCACCAAACAGCCACCGGACCCTCCGACCACCACCAAACAGCCACACCACCAAACAGCCGCCGGACCCTTCGACCACCACCAAACAGCCGACGGACCCTTCGACCACCACCAAACAGCCGCCGGACCCTCAGACCTCCACCAAACAACCACCGGACCCTCAGACCTCCACCAAACAGCCGCCGGACCCTCCGACCACCACCAAACAGGGACAGGACCCTCAGACCGCCACCAAACAACCACCGGACCCTCCGACCACCAAACAGCCGCCGGACCCTCAGACCACCACCAAACAGCCGCCGGACCCTCCGACCACCACCAGACCACCACCAAACAGCCGCCGGACCCTCCGACCACCACCAAACAGCCACCGGACCCTCCGACCGCCACCAAACAACCACCGGACCCTCCGACCACCAAACAGCCGCCGGACCCTCAGACCACCACCAAACAGCCACCGGATCCTCCGACCACCACCAAACAGCCGCCGGACCCTCCGACCACCACCAAACAGCCGCCGGACCCTCAGACCACCACCAAACAGCCACCGGACCCTCAGACCTCCACCAAACAACCACCGGACCCTCAGACCACCACCAAACAGCCGCCGGACCCTCAGACCACCACCAAACAGCCGCCAGACCCTCCGACCACCACCAAACAGCCGCCGGACCCTCCGACCACCACCAGACCACCACCAAACAGCCGCCGGACCCTCCGACCACCACCAAACAGCCACCGGACCCTCCGACCACCACCAAACAGCCACCGGACCCTCCGACCACCACCAAACAGCCGCCGGACCCTCAGACCTCCACCAAACAGCCACCGGACCCTCAGACCTCCACCAAACAACCACCGGACCCTCAGACCACCACCAAACAGCCACCGGACCCTCAGACCACCACTAAAAAACCACCGGACCCTCAGACCACCACCAAAAAACCACCGGACCCTCAGACCACCACTAAACAGCCACCGGATCCTCCGACCACCACCAAACAGCCACCGGACCCTCCGACCACCACCAAACAGCCGCCGGACCCTCAGACCTCCACCAAACAGCCACCGGACCCTCAGACCACCACCAAACAGCCACCGGACCCTCCGACCGCCACCAAACAGCCACCGGACCCTCAGACCACCACCAAACAGCCACCGGACCCACAGACCTCCACCAAACAGCCACCGGACCCTCCGACCTCCACCAAACAGGCACCGGACCCTCCGACCACCACCAAACAGCCGCCGGACCCTCCGACCACCACCAAACAGCCGCCGGACCCTCCGACCTCCACCAAACAGCCACCGGACCCTCCGACCACCACCAAACAGCCGCCGGACCCTCCGACCACCACCAAACAGCCACCGGATCCTCAGACCACCACCAAACAGCCACCGGAGCCTCAGCCCTCCACCAAACAGCCACCGGACCCTCAGACCTCCACCAAACAGCCACCGGATCCTCAGACCACCACCAAACAGCCGCCGGATCCTCAGACCTCCACCAAACAGGCACCGGACCCTCCGACCACCACCAAACAGCCACCGGATCCTCCGACCACCACCAAACAGCCACCGGATCCTCCGACCACCACCAAACAGCCACCGGACCCTCTGATCACCACCAAACAGCCACCGGACCATCCGACCACCACCAAACAGCCACCGGACCCTCCGACCACCACCAAACAGCCACCGGACCCTCAGACCTCCACCAAACAACCGCCGGACCCTCCGACCACCACCAAACAGCCGCCGGACCCTCCGACCACCACCAAACAACCGCCGGACCCTCCGACCTCCACCAAACAGCCACCGGACCCTCCGACCGCCACCAAACAGCCGCCGGACCCTCAGACCACCACCAAACAGCCGCCGGACCCTCAGACCACCACCAAACAGCCACCGGACCCTCAGACCTCCACCAAACAACCACCGGACCCTCAGACCACCACCAAACAGCCGCCAGACCCTCCGACCACCACCAAACAGGCACCAGACCCTCAGACCACCACCAAACAGCCGCCGGACCCTCAGATCACCACCAAACAGCCGCCAGACCCTCCGACCACCACCAAACAGGGACAGGACCCTTAGACCACCACTAAACAGCCACCTGATACTCCACCCCTCTGATGACCCACCAGGTCAAGGTTCACGCATGAGTAAAAGGGTCAGGGTAGATGTTTAATACAGTTTCTTTACTATTCTGACACCAAGTACAGATCTGCATATGTTTCACCAGAGTGGCGTGAGAGGGGCGGAGTTTAAGACTGCTGCCTGCAGCCAGACTCACAAATCGATTGCAGCTTTTATTGATGTTGTTCTTTTAAAGTAACGAAGGAGTTAAAATTCACTATTTAGCTGCAACAAATCAGTTTTTAAACTGAACAGAAAAAAAATCCAGCCAGAGAAGAAGAAGTGGCTTCTCTGTGTGATGAGGTCAGAGGTTAACTCAGAGAGCAGCTGATGCTTTCAGGTTCAAGGTCCAGTTGCTGTGTTCATACGTGCACAGATGCTTGTGTCTTTTTGTTAGATATTTCAGTAATGGTAAGGATTACAGTAATTCTCAGCTGTAATCCAATAAAACACATTCAGATTAACCTACTTCACTAAAAGTTTGACATGACTCACATCACGACCCCTCAGAACGGTTCTGTTGGTGCAACGTTCAGGTCCACAGCTGGTTCTGACTGATAGAATCAAAGTGTTGATGGATGACAGGCTGTGGAACACAGGTGACTCCACAGGGGGGCGTCACTGAGCTGAAGAGGAGCCATAGAATTATAAACACAGTAAAGACTGATCGCGTGATCATGTGACTCGATGAAGAATCGCCGCCATTTTCAAAAAGGGAGTCTGTCGTCAGATTCAGGGTTTAAAACTGTCTGAGTCTTGTTGTTACAGCTGCACCAATAAACACCAGACAACATCTGGATTATTATTCTATAGGAATATAATCCTATAATATAGATTTCTGTTTAGAGTCGATTCATTGATGAAGAAACAAACACCTTCTATTGATACGATGTTGAGTAACTTCATACTTTCCTTCTGGATTACATGTCTGTCTTCATACTACATGTGTGTAAATACCTGCTGCTGCATGTGGAAGTAATAAAACATCTGGAACATGCAGGGGAGACACATTCTAACATATTGTAGCTAACAGGAAGTTACAGGCCGACAATCGTCTGTCCAATACATGTTCTCATCAGCTGTCCTGTTGTCTCTGCTACTGACTCTTATTAAAGCTTTTATTGTGTTAGATTATGTAACTGACACCATGTTACACTAGTAACAGGAAGATCTGGTGTGTAACTGAAGACTTTAATCAGTTCAAAGACAGTGAAGCTTCTTAATGACACACGTTTGTTTAACTTGTTCCTGCGTTGGCGGCCATTAGGGACACAGGAAGTCCTCCTTATGTCTCTAACTCTATTGTTCTCACCTTTTTACACACAAAGTCTCCAGGCAGGTACACCACAGACTTGAGCCTGGTTAGCATGTCAAATACCATCTGCCTGTCACAGCCCTGAAACACATGCAGACGGTTTCACTGCTGATCATCTTCACATGTTGTCAGATGTTTCTTCTGAATGTGGTTTTATGTTTCTGACCTGGAAAAGAGCCACTTTGCTGACAATGGAGTAGTTAACATCCACAGCAATGTCCATCCTCATCTTAGCAGGAAGCTGCACCAACAACTCCTGTTCATCTGCANAAACAGCCACCGCACCCTCAGACCACCACCAAACAGCCACCGGACCCTAAGACCTCCACCAAACAGCCACCGGACCCTCAGACCACCACCAAACAGCCACCGGACCCTCGACCTCCACCAAACAGCCACCGGACCCTCAGACCACCACTAAACAGCCACCGGACCCTCCGACCACCACCAAACAGCCACCGGACCCTCCGACCACCACCAAACAGCCGCCGGACCCTCCGACCACCACCAAACAGCCACCGGACCCTCCGACCACCACCAAACAGCCGCCGGACCCTCAGACCACCACCAAACAGCCGCCGGACCCTCCGACCACCACCAAACAGCCACCGGACCCTCCGACCACCACCAAACAGCCACCGGACCCTCAGACCACCACCAAACAGCCACCGGACCCTCAGACCACCACCAAACAGCCACCGGACCCTCAGACCTCCACCAAACAGGCACCGGACACTCCGACCACCACCAAACAGGGACAGGACCCTCAGACCACCACCAAACAGCCACCGGACCCTCAGACCACCACCAAACAGCCACCGGACCCTCCGACCACCACCAAACAGCCGCCGGACCATCCGACCACCACCAAACAGCCGCCGGATCCTCCGACCACCACCAAACAGCCGCCGGATCCTCCGACCACCACCAAACAGCCACCGGACCCTCAGACCACCACCAAACAGCCACCGGACCCTCAGACCACCACCAAACAGCCACCGGACCCTCAGACCTCCACCAAACAGGCACCGGACCCTCCGACCACCACCAAACAGGGACAGGACCCTCAGACCACCACCAAACAGCCTCCGGACCCTCAGACCACCACCAAACAGCCACCGGACCCTCAGACCTCCACCAAACAGCCACCGGACCCTCCGACCTACACCAAACAGGCACCGGACCCTCCGACCACCACCAAACAGGCACCGGACCCTCCGACCACCACCAAACAGCCGCCGGACCCTCAGACCACCACCAAACAGCCGCCAGACCCTCCGACCACCACCAAACAGGCACCGGACCCTCAGACCACCACCAAACAGGGACAGGACCCTCAGACCACCACCAAACAGGGACAGGACCCTCCAACCACCACCAAACAGGCACCGGACCCTCAGACCACCACCAAACAGCCACCGGACCCTCCGACCACCACCAAACAGGCACCGGACCCTCAGACCACCACCAAACAGGCACCGGACCCTCCGACCACCACCAAACAGCCACCGGACCCTCAGACCACCACCAAACAGCCACCGGACCCTCAGACCACCACCAAACAGCCACCGGACCCTCAGACCTCCACCAAACAGCCACCGGACCCTCAGACCACCACCAAACAGCCACCGGACCCTCCGACCACCACCAAACAGCCACCGGACCCTCCGACCACCACCAAACAGCCGCCGGACCCTCAGACCACCACCAAACAGCCACCGGACCCTCAGACCACCACCAAACAGCCGCCGGACCCTCAGACCACCACCAAACAGCCACCGGACCCTCAGACCTCCACCAAACAACCACCGGACCCTCAGACCACCACCAAACAGCCGCCGGACCCTCAGATCACCACCAAACAGCCGCCAGACCCTCCGACCACCACCAAACAGGCACCGGACCCTCAGACCACCACCAAACAGGGACAGGACCCTTAGACCACCACCAAACAGGGACAGGACCCTCAGACCTCCACCAAACAACCACCGGACCCTCAGACCACCACCAAACAGCCGCCGGACCCTCAGATCACCACCAAACAGCCGCCGGACCCTCCGACCACCCCCAAACTGCCACCGGACCCTCCGACCACCACAGAACAGCCACCGGACCCTCCGACCACCACCAAACAGGGACAGGACCCTCAGACCACCACCAAACAGGGACAGGACCCTCCCACCACCACCAAACAGCCGCCGGACCCTCAGACCACCACCAAACAGCCACCGGACCCTCCGACCACCACCAAACAGCCACCGGACCCTCAGACCTCAACCAAACAGCCACCGGACCCTCAGACCACCACCAAACAGCCGCCGGACACTCAGACCACCACCAAACAGCCACCGGACCCTCCGACCTACACCAAACAGCCACCGGACCCTCAGACCTCCACCAAACAACCACCGGACCCTCAGACCACCACCAAAAAACCACCGGACCCTCCGACCACCACCAAAAAACCACCGGACCCTCCGACCACCACCACACAGCCGCCGGACCCTCCGACCGCCACCAAACAGCCGCCGGACCCTCAGACCACCACCAAACAGGCACCGGACCCTCCGACCTCCATCAAACAGCCACCTGACCCTCCGACCTACACCAAACAGCCACCGGACCCTAAGACCTCCACCAAACAACCACCGGACCCTAAGACCTCCACCAAACAACCACCGGACCCTCAGACCACCACCAAACAGCCACCGGACCCTCAGACCCCCACCAAACAGCCACCGGACCCTCAGACCTCCACCAAACAACCACCGGACCCTCAGACCACCACCAAACAGCCGCCGGACCCTCAGACCACCACCAAACAGCCACCGGACCCTCCGACCACCACCAAACAGCCGCCGGACCCTCCGACCACCACCAAACAGCCGCCGGACCCTCCGACCACCACCAGACCACCACCAAACAGCCGCCGGACCCTCCGACCACCACCAAACAGCCACCGGACCCTCCGACCACCACCAAACAGCCGCCGGACCCTCCGACCACCACCAAACAGCCACCGGACCCTCCGACCTACACCAAACAGCCACCGGACCCTCAGACCTCCATCAAACAGCCACCTGACCCTCCGACCTACACCAAACAGCCACCGGACCCTAAGACCTCCACCAAACAACCACCGGACCCTCAGACCACCACCAAACAGCCGCCAGACCCTCAGACCTCCACCAAACAACCACCGGACCCTCAGACCGCCACCAAACAGCCACCGGACCCTCAGACCACCACCAACCAGCCACCGGACCCTCCGACCACCACCAAACAGCCACCGGACCATCCGACCACCACCAAACAGCCGCCGGACCCTCAGACCACCACCAAACAGGCACCGGACCCTCCGACCACCACCAAACAGCCACCGGACCCTCCGACCACCACCAAACAGCCACCGGACCCTCCGACCACCACCACACAGCCACCGGACCCTCAGACCACCACCAAACAGCCACCGGACCCTCAGACCTCCACCAAACAGCCACCGGACCCTCCGACCTCCACCAAACAGCCACCTGACCCTCCGACCTACACCAAACAGCCACCGGACCCTAAGACCTCCACCAAACAACCACCGGACCCTAAGACCTCCACCAAACAACCACCGGACCCTCAGACCACCACCAAACAGCCACCGGACCCTCAGACCTCCACCAAACAGCCACCGGACCCTCAGACCTCCACCAAACAACCACCGGACCCTCAGACCACCACCAAACAGCCGCCGGACCCTCAGACCACCACCAAACACCCACCGGACCCTCCGACCACCACCAAACAGCCGCCAGACCCTCCGACCACCACCAAACAGGCACCAGACCCTCAGACCACCACCAAACAGGGACAGGACCCTTAGACCACCACCAAACAGGGACAGGACCCTCAGACCTCCACCAAACAACCACCGGACCCTCAGACCACCACCAAACAGCCACCGGACCCTCAGACCTCCACCAAACAGCCACCGGACCCTCCGACCTCCATCAAACAGCCACCTGACCCTCCGACCTACACCAAACAGCCACCGGACCCTAAGACCTCCACCAAACAACCACCGGACCCTAAGACCTCCACCAAACAACCACCGGACCCTCAGACCACCACCAAACAGCCACCGGACCCTCAGACCTCCACCAAACAGCCACCGGACCCTCAGACCTCCACCAAACAACCACCGGACCCTCAGACCACCACCAAACAGCCGCCGGACCCTCAGACCACCACCAAACAGCCGCCAGACCCTCCGACCACCACCAAACAGCCGCCGGACCCTCCGACCACCACCAAACAGCCGCCGGACCCTCCGACCACCACCAGACCACCACCAAACAGCCGCCGGACCCTCAGATCACCACCAAACAGCCGCCAGACCCTCCGACCACCACCAAACAGGCACCGGACCCTCAGACCACCACCAAACAGGGACAGGACCCTTAGACCACCACCAAACAGCCGCCGGACCCTCCGACCACCACCAAACAGCCACCAGACCCTCCAACCACCACCAAACAGGCACCGGACCCTCAGACCACCACCAAACAGGGACAGGACCCTTAGACCACCACCAAACAGGGACAGGACCCTTAGACCACCACCAAACAGCCACCTGATACTCCACCCCTCTGTTGACCCACCAGGTCAAGGTTCACGCATGAGTAAAAGGGTCAGGGTAGATGTTTAATACAGTTTCTTTACTATTCTGACACCAAGTACAGATCTGCATATGTTTCACCAGAGTGGCGTGAGAGGGGCGGAGTTTAAGACTGCTGCCTGCAGCCAGACTCACAAATCGATTGCAGCTTTTATTGATGTTGTTCTTTTAAAGTAACGAAGGAGTTAAAATTCACTATTTAGCTGCAACAAATCAGTTTTTAAACTGAACAGAAAAAAAATCCAGCCAGAGAAGAAGAAGTGGCTTCTCTGTGTGATGAGGTCAGAGGTTAACTCAGAGAGCAGCTGATGCTTTCAGGTTCAAGGTCCAGTTGCTGTGTTCATACGTGCACAGATGCTTGTGTCTTTTTGTTAGATATTTCAGTAATGGTAAGGATTACAGTAATTCTCAGCTGTAATCCAATAAAACACATTCAGATTAACCTACTTCACTAAAAGTTTGACATGACTCACATCACGACCCCTCAGAACGGTTCTGTTGGTGCAACGTTCAGGTCCACAGCTGGTTCTGACTGATAGAATCAAAGTGTTGATGGATGACAGGCTGTGGAACACAGGTGACTCCACAGGGGGGCGTCACTGAGCTGAAGAGGAGCCATAGAATTATAAACACAGTAACGACTGATCGCGTGATCATGTGACTCGATGAAGAATCGCCGCCATTTTCAAAAAGGGAGTCTGTCGTCAGATTCAGGGTTTAAAACTGTCTGAGTCTTGTTGTTACAGCTGCACCAATAAACACCAGACAACATCTGGATTATTATTCTATAGGAATATAATCCTATAATATAGATTTCTGTTCAGAGTCGATTCATTGATGAAGAAACAAACACCTTCTATTGATACGATGTTGAGTAACTTCATACTTTCCTTCTGGATTACATGTCTGTCTTCATACTACATGTGTGTAAATACCTGCTGCTGCATGTGGAAGTAATAAAACATCTGGAACATGCAGGGGAGACACATTCTAACATATTGTAGCTAACAGGAAGTTACAGGCCGACAATCGTCTGTCCAATACATGTTCTCATCAGCTGTCCTGTTGTCTCTGCTACTGACTCTTATTAAAGCTTTTATTGTGTTAGATTATGTAACTGACACCATGTTACACTAGTAACAGGAAGATCTGGTGTGTAACTGAAGACTTTAATCAGTTCAAAGACAGTGAAGCTTCTTAATGACACACATGTTTGTTCAACCTGTTCTTGTGTTGGCGGCCATTAGGGACACAGGAAGTCCTCCTTATGTCTCTAAGTCTATGAGACGAGCCAAGAATCAATTCTAAATAAAAAAATCAAGGAGAATTAAATCTGAACTCCTGAAAATCAGCTGGTCAGATTCAACATGACTCACATGGAGGAGATTCAGATCACAGCCAGTCATCATGGTTCTAACTGAATATTGTCCAAAACAGATTCCATTTAAAGAAATAAAGCATGTTTTTAAATTTCCCAACAAAAGATTTATATTCAGAAGAGAGGAGAGAACGTTCTCAGGGGAAAGGAGATCATCTGTCAGGGAGTTCCAGATCCTGGAGCTTCTGGTTCTCAGCTGTTCTGAATAAAACACCTGGAATCTTTCATCAGTTTTTAGGATCAGAACTGGATCGGACTCTGTCCATTCAAATGCAACATGTTTCACATTAAAGGTGGAACGTTCTCAGTTCTGAAGTTCGGTACGTTTTCTGTTTGCAGAACCTTCTGTCTCAGACGGTGGTGGTACTGAAGATGTTCTGATCCAGACTGCACCTGGACAGTAAACAGTTAGAAGACCTTGTAGGAAGAGGGACAACCTTCAGCCATGACCTTCTTGAAGGATTATTTAGCGTAACGCCACCTCGCTGGTTTGATGTCACGTCATTTCACCTGCTGAGCAGCGCTGCACGGGGTCAACATTGGCTTTTCATCCATCCATTTCCTAAACCTGCTTCTTCCTGTTCAGGGTCGCAGGTAGCAGCAGTCTTTGGGTGAGAGGCGGGGCTACACCTGGATAGGTCACCTGTCCATCACAGGGACACATAGAGACAAACAACCACTCACACTGAGGGACATTAACCTCTTGCATGTTTTTGGGATGAAGCTGGAGTTCCCAGAGGAAACACACACGTGCACGTGAAGAACATGTAAACTTCATGCATAAAGACCCCGGATTCAAACCCAGAACCTTCTCACTGCAAGACAACAGCTTTACCCACTGCACCACCGTGCAGCCATGCCTGACTCCACCCCATCAAGACTCAAGGAAAGTCAAACTTGTTTCAAATGTACCAAATATCAGAAACAGCTGATGCACGTGAACTCTAGACATTAAACGTGCACTAAAATCATAAAGTTCCTGATTCAAATTTTGATGCTTTTAAATTTAAATTTAATCTTATTTGAATCATTTAGAGAGTTTGATTGTTAACTAGACAAATTGAACTGGGGGACAGTTCTCCAACCTGAAGGGGACATATGCTGTCTTTTGTCCCCTGTCATTCTGTCCATCAGCTCCTCTTCCTCAGAGACCTTGTCTTCTACAGTGTTGGACACAGTGTCTTTAAATGAGAGAGCAGACAGCTGTTAACCTGCTCTCAGACTAGCACCCCCCCCCCGTCCCCCGTCCCCCCCCCCGTCCAGAAACAGGATCAGTTTTATTACACTTTTAACGAGAGACGGATGCGTGGGAGGAGTCACATGATGCTGGATCTACATCAGTAAATCATGTGACTTTGATGGACAGACTAAGTGTTAAAATGATGAGACTGAGCTGCATCAGTCTACAGAGTCATGAAGCTCAGACAGGGACGTGCACGGTACTTTAACGTGCACGGCGCTCCATAACAAGCAGACAGCTTCAGTTATTCTGATGCAGTTTTCTTTTTTAACGAACGTGTCTTCACAGAAAACTCCTTCAAGAACAGATTTGATCTGGTTTTAAAATAAAGTCCAGATTCATTTGGATCTTTTTAAGTTCTATTTCACTTTTCAGATGTGAAGTTCAGAGAAATGAAAACAATCTGTCCTCTGAGTTTATCAGCTGGATGTATGATTCAGAGTTTTCACCTTTAGATTTACACCACGCTGTGTTTCTATTGACTCCCAGCTGGTCGGGGTCGAGTCAGCAGGTTTCAAACTGGGAATAAAACAAAAAATAATCCAGTGATTTGATATTCATGAAAACAATGCTCCAAAATACAAAAACAAACAAATAAAAACATCAATGAACAGCTGATTCTGAGATTATTGTTCCCTACATGCAGCTGCTCTGACCTCCGGGGGGCGCTGTTCATCCAACATCTAATATAGAGTTTCACTTTATCACGTTTACAAAGAATCTGATCTGAGTGCAGCTCATCAGACTGAACATGAAGCCGATACACACACACACACACACACACACACACACACACACACACACACACACAGGAGGACACAGGTCACAGTTTGGTCTCAGTTCTGTTGACGTGCTGCACTTCCTGTTAGACCCTGCAGGGCGGCGCTCCATCACTTCTCAGCCTTCATCTTAGAGTCGTATGTCCCCGCGTGCTTGTACGCGCCCACGTAGCCTGTGTTATCTACTATTTCTTCCCGTCCCTCGCGACCTTTGCCCTTGCCGCTCTCATCGAAGCGCTCCTTGTGAGATCCGGTGTAACGGGACGTGTCGGTCAGACGGTCCACCGCCGCCGTCTTCGCCACTTTCTGATAGAAATAAAGAAGTTTAAAATGACACAAATTTAAACTGAAGTAAATAAAGTACCAAGTTTTTTCTAAAATCAGCGTGAAACACACTTTGACTCTGAACTTTGACCCTTTACCTTCTGGGATGTTTATTATGGGATTTTCCTTAGAAATTAGCAGAGACAGCACAGAATATCCTCGAGATCAGAAAAGTGATTTCCTGAAGAGGTTCTATTGGTTCACCAGTTCTACATAATCTGCAGCATGACATGTACAGGTGAGACAGCAGCGAGTGTTGGATGGAGTTACTTAGTGAAGCTGATTCTTGATTGAGTTTGTCTGAGATAAAAATCCTCACCGTCACTCCAACGTTGGTGGGCTCTCGGCCCTCCACCAGCTCGTAGATGGACTGAAGAGCTTCTTCTTTACTTTGACCTTTGAACCTCTTAGGAGCCAGCTCCACGAGCGCTTGCTGAAACTCCTCGTACGTGATGACTCGAGCTGTTCTCTGTCTGAACACAACGCAAACATCAAACTGGAGATCTGTTTTTACAGATGAAGTTTTACATTCAGCTTTTCGGCTCCACAGTAAGCAGCTGCTGTAAATTCATTTAAATCTCTGAAAACCCAAGTTAGTTTATTCTTTAAGTATTTGTTTATTGTTGTATTTTCTATTTTGCTTTATTTCTTGATGTGCTGTTCAGGTCTTTGGTCAGCTGTCATGCTGTGTGTTAAAGTGCTCTATAATAAACTTGATTTGATTTAAACCCTTAGATCACCAGTAGGGGGCACCACTCACTTCACTTTGGAGAAGACTATGTCCACGTCACTGCCCATCACATTCTTGCCATCAATGATCTTGCAGTCTTTGCAGAGTTTGGCCCAGTTCTTCCCGTTCAGCTCCTTTCCAGTCGCCTTCGTGTCTCCATGAACAGCGAACTTCTTGAAGGCCACGAGGAGCTGCTCCATGTCTGAAGTCTCTGCCATGATGAGACGTTGTCTGGAAGATGACACCAGAAGAACTCAAACAAGCAGCAGAAAGGATCCGGTTTGTTCAGACATGCAGCTGCACACAATACTCCAAACACCCTGTAACTTTTTAAAAGTTTAGAAAGAATTTGTAGAGACTGACGTTGACGCAGAATGTGTTGAAACACCAGGACGTTGTGTTTGTAGTTGCGTTTCAGGTCTTGCGTGCACGTGCATGGACTTGGGTGTGAGACATGACCTCATTGAGGTTTCTCACGCTTCTGTGATTACACACGTTGATACAACCCTCAACAGTGGTTGCCATGGTAACAGAGCCCAGCTGCTTTTCTGCATAAACACACAAGTTTCTGTTTTTTTTTCTTGTTTTCATGCTGCTGTTTCTGCAGGAAAAGGTTTAATTCACGCTCACTTGCATGTGAAGTATGAAGAACACTGAAGGGCTCATCTGGTCCCTGCTGCTGTAGATCGAAGTGGGAGGGGTTAAAATGAATCAGAGCGCGTTAGTCCTGCAGGAGGATGCTTGGTGGGCATGAGTCCAGGTCAAAAACTCAGTAAACCAGTGTGTGCTCCTGCTGGTGTGACGGCGTCAGATTCCACATGATGTAGTCAGTTATGTCTGTGAGTTGGACTCTGTAACTCCTAAATTCTGACATCTGTAAAGATCAAACTGTAGGTCACATAAAGCCATGTGACCCCTGTAGGAGCTCTGACTGGCTGCTTGAGAGTGATGAAGATCACATGAAGCCATTTTGAAGAGTCTCTGTTATGGCGTCATCTGCTGTCATGCTTCAATGTGATTGGCTGGGAGTATCAGTTAGTTCTCATATATAAATTCTAATTAACTCCATAAGTGTAAATGAATGAATCTGTTATTACAACAGAAACTCTATTAGGTGCAACTCGATACACAAGAAATGCAATAAAACAGCAAGAATTCTACAAGGTCTGATATGGAATATAGAGCTATAGATAATAAATACATGTTGGATTACACACACACACACACACACACACACACACACACACACACACACACACACACACACACACAAGTGTGTTTTGTTATCCTTATGGGGACCGTCCATTGACTTCCATTGATTTTAGTAACTAGATTTATACCTAACCCAAACCCTTTTACTAACCTTAACCATTACTGATCTATAACTAACCCTAAGACTAACTAAAACTCTATTCACACCATACCTATAAACCTAACCCCTAACCCTAAAAAGGGGAGTCCCCCTCATGGGGACCAGGCTTCGGTCCCCACAAGAACCCTCGGACCCCAGAAAGATAGTAAAAGTCAGGAAACGGGTCCCCAGGAGGTCAGAAATACAAACCCACACACACACACACACACACACACACACACACACACACACACACACACACACACACACACACACACACACACACAAANTCCTCCTGGTGCAGGGGGTCCTGGGTTCCTCCTGGTTCAGTGGATCCTGGGTTCCTCTGTGGATCCTGGGTTCCTCCTGGTTCAGTGGATCCTGGGTTCCTCTGTGGATCCTGGGTTCCTCCTGGTTCAGTGGATCCTGGGTTCCGGGTTCCTTCTGGTTCAGTGGATCCTGGGTTCCTCCTGGTTCAGGGGGTCCTGGGTTCCTCTTGGTGCAGTGGATCCTGGGTTCCTCCTGGTTCAGGGGGTCCATGGTTCCTCCTGGTGCAGGGGGTCCTGGGTTCCTCCTAGTTCAGTGGATCCTGGGTTCCTCCTGGTGCAGTGGATCCTGGGTTCCTCCTGGTTCAGTGGATCCTGGGTTCCTCTGTGGATCCTGGGTTCCTCCTGGTTCAGTGGATCCTGGGTTCCTCTGTGGATCCTGGGTTCCTCCTGGTTCAGTGGATCCTGGGTTCCGGGTTCCTTCTGGTTCAGTGGATCCTGGGTTCCTCCTGGTTCAGGGGGTCCTGGGTTCCTCTTGGTGCAGTGGATCCTGGGTTCCTCCTGGTTCAGGGGGTCCATGGTTCCTCCTGGTGCAGGGGGTCCTGGGTTCCTCCTAGTTCAGTGGATCCTGGGTTCCTCCTGGTGCAGTGGATCCTGGGTTCCTCCTGGTTCAGTGGATCCTGGGTTCCTCTGTGGATCCTGGGTTCCTCCTGGTTCAGTGGATCCTGGGTTCCTCTGTGGATCCTGGGTTCCTCCTGGTTCAGTGGATCCTGGGTTCCGGGTTCCTTCTGGTTCAGTGGATCCTGGGTTCCTCCTGGTTCAGGGGGTCCTGGGTTCCTCTTGGTGCAGTGGATCCTGGGTTCCTCCTGGTTCAGGGGGTCCATGGTTCCTCCTGGTGCAGGGGGTCCTGGGTTCCTCCTAGTTCAGTGGATCCTGGGTTCCTCCTGGTGCAGTGGATCCTGGGTTCCTCCTGGTTCAGGGGGTCCTGGGATTCCTCTTGGTGCAGTGGATCCTGGGTTCCTCCTGGTGCAGCAGGTCCTGGGTTCCTCCTGGTTCAGTGGATCCTGGGTTCCTCCTGGTGCAGGGGGTCCTGGGTTCCTCCTGGTTCAGTGGATCCTGGGTTCCTCCTGGTTCAGGGGGTCCTGGGTTCCTCCTGGTTCAGTGGATCCTGGGTTCCTCCTGGTTCAGTGGATCCTGGGTTCCTCCGTGGATCCTGGGTTCCTCCTGGTTCAGTGGATCCTGGGTTCCTCCGTGGATCCTGGGTTCCTCCTGGTGCAGGGGGTCCTGGGTTCCTCCTGGTTCAGTGGATCCTGGGTTCCTCTGTGGATCCTGGGTTCCTCCTGGTTCAGTGGATCCTGGGTTCCGGGTTCCTTCTGGTTCAGCGGGTCCTGGGTTCCTCCTGGTTCAGCGGGTCCTGGGTTCCTCCTGGTTCAGCGGGTCCTGGGTTCCTCCTGGTTCAGGGGGTCCTGGGTTCCTCCTGGTTCAGCGGGTCCTGGGTTCCTCCTGGTGCAGGGGGTCCTGGGTTCCTCCTGGTTCAGTGGATCCTGGGTTCCTCCTGGTGCAGGGGGTCCTGGGTTCCTCCTGGTTCAGTGGATCCTGGGTTCCTCTGTGGATCCTGGGTTCCTCCTGGTTCAGTGGATCCTGGGTTCCTCTGTGGATCCTGGGTTCCTCCTGGTTCAGTGGATCCTGGGTTCCGGGTTCCTTCTGGTTCAGTGGA
>SSNP01000115.1:1124603-1209231 GCA_006937955.1 Pachypanchax playfairii | reverse complement strand
CACACACACACACACACACACACACACACACACACACACACACACACACACACACACACACACACACACATACAGGATGTAGCCAACATTCTCAGCTGCACACAGACTCTAAAACAAACCAACTCATTCAGATAATAATCACTTTGCAAAACTGCCTGAATATTTGGTAAAATAATAAACCAGCTGATAATTTGTAACAAGAAAAGACCTCTAGAGATGATGTCCAGATGTTTTGTGTCCTGCAGTGTCCTACCTGTGTGTTCTCTGTCCTCCTGTGTCTGCTTCTCCTCTCCTGGTCCTCCGCGCTGCTCTGAAAGTCTTGTTATCATCTGTTTACCTCGTCGCTATGACGACATCCTGTCCCACTTCAGGGGAGGGCAGTAGAACTAAAGAGGAGGAGGAGGGGGAGTGGTGGTGGTGGTGGTGGTGGTGGTGGGGGGGTTGCTGCCGGTCTGGTCCTGGAGCCACAGGTCAGAGATCAGAGAGCTGTTTGTGTTTAATAACCGCACAAACAAAACACAACATGTCTCTATTTAATCCTAATGCAGACTAACAGACACACACACAACTACTGGTTCTCCACTTAATTACACAGTCCATGAAGATGTAAAAAACAAAAATAATTGTGTAATTCAAGCTTCAAATAAACAACAATAATCATGAAACGAGGGGTTAATCAGCGTCAGCTGTTTGGATGTTAATGACATTAAAGGAGCAACGAGCTCCACAACAGGAATGATTCTGCAGGTGGAGCCTTCATGTGATGGACCTGAAGGGGTCTGAAGGAGCTGCTGTAACCTTGTTCGGTTTGGTGGTGGGTCAGTGTTGGTCTGGGGAGGCAGATCCATGGAAACACATAGACCTGTACAGGATAAACAGTGACCCTGACCATAATCTGAAATCCCTAGACCTGTTTTTAGTCCCTTCAATGGTGCAGTAGATCCTGGGTTCCTCCTGGTTCAGTAGATCCTGGGTTCCTCCTGGTTCAGTAGATCCTGGGTTCCTCCTGGTTCAGTGGGTCCTGGGTTCCTCCTGGTGCAGCGGGTCCTGGGTTCCTCCTGGTGCAGCGGGTCCTGGGTTCCTCCTGGTGCAGGGGGTCCTGGGTTCCTCCTGGTTCAGTGGATCCTGGGTTCCTCTGTGGTCCTGGGTTCCTCCTGGTTCAGGGGGTCCTGGGTTCCTCCTGGTTCAGGGGGTCCTGGGTTCCTCCTGGTTCAGCGGGTCCTGGGTTCCTCCTGGTTCAGGGGGTCCTGGGTTCCTCCTGGTTCAGGGGGTCCTGGGTTCCTCCTGGTGCATAGAGTAAATCTAAACGGTGGTCAGAGGTTACAACCCAACATCTATATAACAATTGTTGTTTACTGTAAACAACAACATGTAAACATCTATCCTCTGTCTGGAAATTGTTTCAAAAACTACTGATGTCTGTTTGTATGGTCGTTGTCATGGAAACATTGATCCAGTCAGTTATAATCTGCACCTACTGACGTGAAAACTACAGAGAGTACCACAAGTTGGAAGTAAAAAGTACCACAGGTTCTGTTTACTCTGATAGTATTTACAGTTAATATTCTCCTAAAACGTGACGTTTTCATTGTGAACTAAAAGTGTTTCGGTCATGATTTAAGAGACTGAAGTGAGCTGCTGCATCGTGTCTCCATAGTAACAAACAACAGCATGTGCGTGTGCACGTGTGTGAGTGTGTGTGTGAAGCAGGAAGTGGTCTCATGTCAAGGCGTGTCAGTAGGAAGCAGCTGTTGGTGTCTGATGTTGTCCAAGGTCTCCAGGACAACAAGAGGACAGAGTCATGTAACCTTTGAGGACATCCGAGTGGAACTGCAGCCTTCATGATGTCGTTGCTCTAGCAGGAAGAAACATCTCCTAACATAGAACCTGACGGAGAACCATCTCTGAGCTCAGGGCGAGTTCTTTGAGCAGAACCATCAGTAACTGGATCTTTCACTGGTGCTGCCAAGGGATCAGTTCATACATGGAGGCTTCAGCTTGCAGACTGAAGATCTGGGAATTAAACCAACAACCTTCTGATTGGTGGAACAACCATTTATCTTCAGATCTACATCCTCAATTTAAAACAGGTTTTGATTTAGGACAGAACGTTTTCCTAATCCTGTTTCTGGAAGAACTGTCTTACTTTTTAAAGTTAGAACTTGGTGTGTAGAAACGACGTAAGCCTCGTAGCAGAACGACTTCCTGCCAGCGTTTGTCCAGTCGAAGGCTTGAACGCCACCAAGCTGATGGCTGATGGGACTTTTTATTTGTTTTTCTGTGACGTGTAACAAAGTGGACTTTCACTCTGACAGCTGACACTGTGGATCAGAACTAAAACGGACCGCATGTTTGGTTCCCTGAGAGACTTTTCTGTGACAGACATGAAGCTCTTGTTTGCTGTCAGAAATCTGAACATGGCTGCAGCTGAACTCACACGTGTGTTTTGAGTGACAGCTCCCTGGTGTCGCCACTTGAACTTCCCACGAACGTGCGTGTGCGTGTGTGCGTGTGTGTGTGTCATTTCTTGCTGCCACTCCTTTGTGATTGACATTGTTATGATGTTGTCATAGCTGGTTGCCAGGGCAACCAATCCTCACATCACAGAAGGATGATGTTATGAAGCAACAAGAGAACACACACAAACAGATTATATCAGGCTGTCAAAATAAAAGCCTAGGGTGTTTCTGATGAATGATGGATCTGATTTGTTGCGTTTAATGTGTCGTTGAACCTTAGAGGTCACTGCAGTGTGTGTTCTCTTAGCACATGAACAGCTGCTACATGAAGTCACATTAGAAGATAATTGGATCGACTGCAGGGACACCAGACTGTATCTGAAATGTCACATGACTAGAAGCTACACTGAGCGTGCTCAAGTCCGCTTGCAGCATTTAGACTTGGTTCTAATCAGGTTTTGACTGGAACCCAGTCTTTATGAATGCTCTGGTACTGAGCTGAGCTAATGTGTTAGGCGTTTAAAATCTCAACAGGAGGGCCGGTTCTGGGCATAAGCAGACTAGGCAATTGCCTAAAGCGCCCTCTACTGGAGGGGGCGCCAAATCCTTTTTTTTTGGACAAACTGTTAGACACACAATTCATCTCATGTAAAGAGCAAAATAAGTAATAATTAAATATCTATCTATATCTATTTATCATCTCTACTGTTCATTTTAGTATAAATAAATATTTTTTACAATGTAATCCAGTTATTGAGTTATGTTGTTTCTGTTCTGGGCAGTAGGGGGCGCCAAAATCATTTTCGCCTAGGGCACCATGCAGCTCAGGGCCGGTCCTGCTCAGCAGGTCCGGTTCCAACAGGTTGAGGAACCGCAGTCTTAGATTTATGGGGCGGCCGTGGCTCAAGTGATAGAGCGGGTTTTCTGGAGGGTCACCAGCTCGAATCCCCATTCCGACTGGAAAAAAGATCACCTGGCCGTTGTGTCCTTGGGCAAGACACTTAACCCACTTTACCTGTCTGGTGGTGGTCGGAGGGTCCGGTGGCGTCTGGTGGCCTCACCTCTGTCAGTGTGTTCCAGGACAGCTGTGGCTACAACATGAGTGTATGGGTGAATGACAAACTGTAGTGTGAAGAACTTTGGGGGTCGTAGGATTTGAGTAAAGTGATATACAAAGTACACGCCATTTTACTATTTCTGAGGTTGGTGGTTCTATTGGATCAGAAGTTCAAGGCAGATGTTTTTTATCATCCTTTATTGTGCAGGTAAAATTAACTGACAGGTGCAAGAACAGGTGAAGCGGCCCTGCTGCTCACAGATTTAAAGGAACAGTTCCTCATTATGTTTTTAGAGTGACACCTTCTATTTGTGAAGCTGATCTATGTTCCTGACAACACGCTAACAGAGCTGCTGCTGTGAGGAGTCTCTCATCTTCATCGATACACCTGTGCAGAATTCCTGGGGTTGAAGTTTTAAAAGAGAACAATGATGTTAAATAAATGTTGACATAAAGCTGCAACTGTCAGCTGGAAGTTTGAGTCACCTCCACCTGTGGAGCTGCAGGTGCACCTGTCTTACATCACCCAGAGGAATGACATCACTGCTGAACTGCTTTACAGTTACAACAGCAGGGGGCGCTACACAAACCACAACAGAAGAGACATAGTGAGGTAATGAAACAGCAGAGGAAACTGATGAAGTGACGTTACCTGTATGGCTGAATGACTGAATCTTTTCAAAATAAGAGTGACTGATTATTGGAGTTCCATCTGTTCTGAACAAGGAGTGTCAGATGCATGCTGGGAAATTAAGTTCTCTCTACCTGGCCTCAAGTTTGGGTTAGACTGGGAGATGCAGCGGTTACCAAGGAAACAACAACAGGGAGTGGTGGTATCTCCTGAGTTTATGATAGGGGGGGGCGGGCACACATACATGAAGTCACTTTGGCTTTCAAACTGAAAAAGTAGGTAAAATAATAAATAGAAAATGTAACCCTTCAAGATAAAAGTCCACTGAGAACAAAGTCAGCTGTGCAAGCAGCTGATTGCAGGAAAATGAAGTCGCAGCTGGTTCAAGTTACTGCTCCATCCATGAAGCTGAACCTGAGCCCAGAGATGTCCGAGATACGGGCTGAGACCCACGTCCAGGTCTAAAACCAGTCTGCATCCTCTCCAGACTGAAGTCCTCCACCAGGGAATCAACAACCTCGCCACTTGCTCGACTCACGAACACAGACGGAGGCAGAGTGGACGCCATCTCGAACCTCAGCTCTGAGGAAGGGGCTTTTCTCTTAGTCCTGGGGAGGGGGGAGGGCCGAGGAAACGCCAGGACGGCTCTGTATGATGATCTGGTAGCATCTCCAGATGCAGCAGATGAAGAGGAGCCCAGCTTGGCCAGTGCCACTGGGATCTCCTCTAGAGACTCAGCAGAGTCAGAGTTGTACTCTGCAGGAGGGCCGGCGGCCTGAACGGGGCCCGAGGAGGAAACCAGGGGAGGCAGGGAGACCCTCAGGGGGAAAGCTGGAAATGGAAGTCTCTGACCCAGGGACACTGTGGACACAGTGCCGGACTCTGCAGAGGAACAACACAACAACAGTCAGAGCTTCATGTTGGACCTGCAAACACAAGATTTTACTTAAATCTTCAACCACAAAGTCGTTGAGATCTCGTTTCTAAATACAGGATGATTAGATCATCTTTTAATTACATTTAATATTTATAGATCATTTTAAGTTCATGTGGCCCTGTGATGAACAGGTGACCAGCTGTCCAGGTGTAGCCCCGCCTCTCTCCTAATCAGCAGGTTTGTTGGTCATTACAGGCTCAGATCAGATCTGTAGTCCACCAATGAAACTTTCAGCTGATAATCACATGATTTCCTTTCAGCTGATTTGAAGGTTCCAACTGTTTGTTTGACTGAAACATCAAACTGTAGCTCCTCCCCCTCACACACACCTGCTGCAGGAGGAATAAACTCATTTTGTCAGGACACGTGCCCTTACATATAAAACTGTTTTATATTGAATATGTGGCAGATATGTCTCAACAAGTAGAGCGGGTCATCTGGTAACTGGAGGGTCACTGGTTCGAATCCCCACTCTGCCTGGAAAAAGATCGCTTGGCTACTGTGTCCTTGGGAAAGACACTTCACCCACCCTGCGTGTTTGGTGGTGGCTAGTAAAGACAGACAGGTGGGAATGTACCTGGGGGCGGGGCTGCAGTCGGGCAGCGCTCTCTGGTCACTTCTGCTGGGATTTGACGCACTTTCCTCTTCTTCTTCTTCTTCTGTGTAAAAAAACAAAGTTAGAAAACAGGAAGACTGAAACTAGTTACTTGAGCACATCTGTTTGCTCATCAACCAATCAGGAGAGGTCTGATTCCCACAGGTGCAGCAACAAGGTCACACCTGATTTAACCCTATAACGCCCCGTGTATCATATTTGCTACATAGTTTTGATCATTTCTAACATGGTTGCTCCAGTAAATGATCCACTTGCCTTTTTTCAGGTTAAATCATCATTATTATATGGATGAATGCATTATTATTAACTCATTTTTTATATTACAATTAAACCGTAAAAACGGCCAATGTAATAAATGTGACACAAAAAATCTATTATAAATAACATGAATTTATAACATGATTTTAGATAATGGACACGTCGTTGGACATTATGCCTTACATAATTCATTATGACTATCAAATAATAATTGTTATATCCATGTGTGATATTTAACTATAAGTAATTATAGTGGCTCTGGTTATAAATAAAATCATCATATTGCTTCTAATATTGGAATTAATAACATGATTGAGTCGAGATTCCTGCAGCTCGTAACTGATTCAACCTCTTCTAACCTTTAAATAATCAAAACATGAAACACCTGAGAGCAGAAATGAGACATTTACTGACCTCTAAACTAACGTAGCAGCTGAAATCAGCCTTTATCTGTAAATCTGTCATTTTTACTTTATTTCAAGAGTTCCTTCCATTAAAAACGGTGTTTCTGAGGTTTCTGTTGAATATTTTAGCTCCACAGGTGTTCTTACCTTCATAGTGGGTGAAAACAGGTCAACAACTTCTCTTTCAGTTTTAACTCTCAAACTACGCAGGTGGTGATAAAACCCGAGTTCTCCTGAGTTCTAACGGCCTGTATCTGTTTCATCACAACTCCTTTGTTCGTTAGTATTCATCAGCTCCTGCAGTTGAAACCACACCTAGCATGCTGCTGGCTAAAAGCTGTTAGCATGACGCCCAGCATGCTGCTAGCTAAAAGCTGTTAGCATAACACCTAGCATGCTGCTGGCTAAAAGCTGTTAGCATAAGACGTAATAAACAGGAAATGAGAACGTCTGGTGTTACCATGTGCAGCGGGGCAGGAAACAGTATACCTTGCTCTCATAGGCTAGTTTGTTAGCCAATCAGAGTCCAGCAAATAATAAATATGAACAAGAGGCTGACGAAGCCTGACGGAAGGAGCCGAATCTTGACGCAGACAGATTGAAAGGTCTGTTAATCAGTGTTTCCTGATGTTTTTTAGATATAAAATGTTTCATATTACTGGTTAATAGGGTTAGAAATAACCACAAATAACCACAAATACCTGTGTGTATTTACTTGTGTGTACTTACCTGTGTTTATTTACCTGTGTGTGTTTACCTGTGTGTTTATTTACCTGTGTGTGTTTACCTGTGTGTGATTACCTGTGTGTGTGCGGATGCTTTCAGTTCTGTAGAGATGGTGGGCGGAGTCTCGTCCTCCATGACAGGACTGGATACATTTCTTGTTATACCGTTTGCCAGAAAACTGAAACACACACAGATAAATAGTCCTTTGATTACAAGCTCAGATGCAAAAATCCTGGAACCAGGTGGTGTTTACTGTTCTGTCGCATCTCCTCTTCTTCTAGCATCTGCCTGTAAACATCTGGAGGTGAGGAGACCACCTGCTGGAGATTTAAGAGAGGAAAGTGGTCCCATTCTTATCTGGTTCAGGATTCTAGCTGCTCCACAGTCCTGGTCCAGATGTTTTCTGTTGGTAAAAGATCTGGATTGCAGGCAGGTCAGTTTAGCACCGGGACTCCAGTCGAGCTGAAGTATGTGGTTTAAAATTGTCTTGCTGGAATAGGCCACACCCTCTCTGAAAGAGACCTTGTCTAGACTGGAGCAGATGTTGGATTAAAACCTTGTTTTAGATATGAATAATTTGATATTATTCTTTGTACATGGAGGATCTTCAAAGTCTTCCCAGTTTGACATTGAGGAACATTCTGGTTCACAGTATTTAGACTCAGTTTGGTGAATCTCTGACCATCTTTATGTTTGACCTCATTAGATGTTAGAGGTTCCTCCAGATGTTTTTAAATTGTTCCAGTGAGGCGTCTTGCTTCCATCAAATTCAAAATGAGCTGATATTTTCTATGAAATTATAAAATATCTGTTTTAACATCTGACATGTTGTTTATGATCTACTGGGAATAAGATGGAGATNTTACAAATCATTCAGTTTTTATTTACATTTTACACGGTGTACCAGCTGTTTTGGAACTGATGTTCTTGTCCAGATGTGGTCTCATTCATAGATGAAGCATGTTTCTGTTATACAGACTAGTTACAGTGTGACTGTCGTGTGTTATTGTCCTTCACTAGTGTAGAAATAAATTCTGACTTCCTGCTTCAGCCTTTTCTCCTGATTCTGTTCTGGTTAAATTCTCCTGACAGACGAGGTTTGGGGCAAACAGTAACAATGAGTGGAGTGTACACACACACACACACACACACACAAGTGTGTTTTGTTATCCTTATGGGGACCGTCCATTGACTTCCATTGATTTTAGTAACTAGATTTATACCTAACCCAAACCCTTTTACTAACCTTAACCATTACTGATCTATAACTAACCCTAAGACTAACTAAAACTCTATTCACACCATACCTATAAACCTAACCCCTAACCCTAAAAAGGGGAGTCCCCCTCATGGGGACCAGGCTTCGGTCCCCACAAGAACCCTCGGACCCCAGAAAGATAGTAAAAGTCAGGAAACGGGTCCCCAGGAGGTCAGAAATACAAACCCACACACACACACACACACACACACACACACACACACACACACACACACACACACACACACACACACACACACACACACACACACACACACACACACACACACACACACACACACACCCACACACACACACACACAGACACACACACGTGCATGCACGAACACACACACACACTTTCTGTTTGCTTTCTGGAACTCATGGCCAAAGAATTTCATTTTGCACACTTTGTTTTCTACAAAGAAAACTGTCTCCATGGCAACATAGTTCAACCTCCTTATGTTATGAAATGACTGTTACCAGCTATTTACTGAGACTTGTTAGGACCGGGTCAGTCTGCCCACCTCACTGGGTGCTGGACATACTGATTTGGATCTGGACTTGGTTTTCTATTAGGATGGACATGATCAGAACAGGAAAGGAAACTTACTCTGATTCACTCTGCACAGCCACAGCAGTCGGCTCCTCCACGTCCAGCTGAGGATTGGTGTATCCCAGAGTTCCTGAGTAGTTCACATCCTGTAGGGGGACCTCAGAGTTCAGATGTTACCCCCGGCCCATCCAGTCTAACTCCCCTACAGCAGAACCCACAGTTACTTACCTTAATGACAGATGGAGGTCCAGTTTTCTTCACCGAACCTGGTTTCTGGGAGTCTCTGTTGTCCAGACGATGGCGCTGTCGTACAATGTACTCAAAGGTGCTGAGTCTATTCCACACTACATGTACGCACACACACACACACACATGAACATGACTTTGTTTGGACTCAGTGATAAAAATCCAATCGAAAACCCTGAAGCATGAAACTGAACCCTGAAAACGAAGATGGATGATGAGGTGAGGACAGAACCAGTGATGATGGAGGAGTTTTGCTCTGAGGTTGTTCTTGATTCAGAGCTGAAACTTCTGAATGGTTTACTTTTCTCTTTTTGTTTAATTGCTGGAGAAGAATTTGTACTAAGAAGGAGATCATTTAGTTCTAAAATATAAAAGAATGTTTCCTGTTCTCATACACTGGTAGAGCACTTAAAGAAGATTGTAGATGAAAAATGAAAAGTGGATCTAAAAGACAGGTGAGTTCTCTTACTCAGGTAAACGTGGAAGCAGAGCAGGTGGCATAGCAGCGCCAATGACAGCAAACCCAGAGCGATAGTGAGGGCAGCAAGAGCAGGAATAACAGCTGCTGCTGACCTGAGAGGAGCCACAGGGAGGAACACGAACCACACACCTGTCTCATTATTCACTGTGGACACACAAACATTCACCTGTCTCAATCCACATCACAAGATTTAGTTACTGACACAGACCTTCATAGACTTTCCATCAAGGGTGAAAACTCCTTCAGATTAAGTCAAAAACCTTTGTGCAATATTTAATGAATATAAAAGAATAAAACAGCATTTAAAATGTCTCACAAACTGGGGTCTGTTTGTCAGGTAGTCCTTAATCCAGGTGAAGGTGGAGGCATCCACCTGTGTCTTCTGGAGGTTTTTACACAGTAAAACAGACTGAATTGTGTTAAATACACTGGAGATGTTGCTGTGTTTATTTTTTATCCAACTTAAATGACGACATTTGAATGCAACACCCGCTCTTCCTGCCCCACTCCCTCTCTCGCCCGTCACCTGCTCTCTCACACCCCAAACGCCAGCAACTGTCTGGAGTTACCGCTACAGGCACGTCTGGCCCACTGGGTGCTGAGTGTCCCAGCCAGCAGCAGCAGCAAGAAGTGCACGTTTAGTGCACCTGGACGGGTCATCAAGGAGAGGAGGACTGGACTTGCCCCCGACACTGTTGATGCTGTTCTGTTTCTGCAAGATGCCAAGAAGTACAGCAGGCTTAAAGATGAGACTCACAGATTTTAGTGTCCCTCCCGAAAATCTCCAGGAGCCAACTTTCTTTCGACTTCTGACAGTTTCCGTCGTCCGTTGTTTCCGACCAGCTATTATTTATAGCGATAACACCTGAAGGACTCTCTTACCATCACAGATTACATGCTGAAGACACGTCGCTGAGACACAACTTCTATCGCCCCCCAGCACACCTCAACCACGGTCGCCCTAATTCTGAAGGTTGACATGTAGTATGTGCGTTGTTCAAGCATGCACAAAAAAAGGGGCTCGGGCCAGGGGCCAGGGGCCAGGACTGGGCTCGGGCCAGGGCCGGGCTCGGGCCAGGGGCCAGGGGCCAGGACTGGGCTCGGGCCTGGGGCCAGGACTGGGCTCGGGCCAGGGCTGGGCTCGGGCCAGGGGCCAGGACTGGGCTCGGGCCTGGGGCCAGGACTGGGCTCGGGCCAGGGCCGGGCTCGGGCCTGGGGCCAGGGGCCAGGACTGGGCTCGGGCCTGGGGCCAGGGGCCAGGACTGGGCGCGGGCCTGGGGCCAGGACTGGGCTCGGGCCAGGGCTGGGCTCGGGCCAGGGGCCAGGACTGGGCTCGGGCCTGGGGCCAGGACTGGGCTCGGGCCAGGGCCGGGCTCGGGCCTGGGGCCAGGGGCCAGGGGCCAGGACTGGGCTCGGGCCTGGGGCCAGGACTGGGCTCGGGCCAGGGCTGGGCTCGGGCCAGGGGCCAGGACTGGGCTCGGGCCTGGGGCCAGGACTGGGCTCGGGCCAGGGCCGGGCTCGGGCCAGGGGCCAGGGGCCAGGACTGGGCTCGGGCCAGGGGCCAGGACTGGGCTCGGGCCTGGGGCCAGGACTGGGCTCGGGCCAGGGCCGGGCTCGGGCCTGGGGCCAGGGGCCAGGACTGGGCTCGGGCCAGGGCTGGGCTCGGGCCAGGGGCCAGGACTGGGCTCGGGCCTGGGGCCAGGACTGGGCTCGGGCCAGGGCCGGGCTCGGGCCTGGGGCCAGGGGCCAGGACTGGGCTCGGGCCAGGGCTGGGCTCGGGCCAGGGGCCAGGACTGGGCTCGGGCCTGGGGCCAGGACTGGGCTCGGGCCAGGGCCGGGCTCGGGCCTGGGGCCAGGGGCCAGGACTGGGCTCGGGCCTGGGGCCAGGACTGGGCTCGGGCCAGGGCCGGGCTCGGGCCTGGGGCCACGGGCCAGGGGCCAGGACTGGGCTCGGGCCTGGGGCCAGGACTGGGCTCGGGCCAGGGGCCAGGACTGGGCTCGGGCCAGGGCTGGGCTCGGGCCAGGGGCCAGGACTGGGCTCGGGCCTGGGGCCAGGACTGGGCTCGGGCCAGGGCTGGGCTCGGGCCTGGGGCCAGGGGCCAGGACTGGGCTCGGGCCAGGGGCCAGGACTGGGCTCGGGCCAGGGCTGGGCTCGGGCCAGGGGCCAGGACTGGGCTCGGGCCTGGGGCCAGGACTGGGCTCGGGCCAGGGCCGGGCTCGGGCCTGGGGCCAGGGGCCAGGACTGGGCTCGGGCCAGGGCTGGGCTCGGGCCTCGGGCCAGGGGCCAGGACGGGGCTCGGGCCTGGGGCCAGGACTGGGCTCGGGCCAGGGCTGGGCTCGGGCCAGGGGCCAGGACTGGGCTCGGGCCTGGGGCCAGGACTGGGCTCGGGCCTGGGGCCAGGGGCCAGGACTGGGCTCGGGCCAGGGGCCAGGACTGGGCTCGGGCCAGGGCTGGGCTCGGGCCAGGGGCCAGGGGCCAGGACTGGGCTCGGGCCTGGGGCCAGGACTGGGCTCGGGCCAGGGCTGGGCTCGGGCCTGGGGCCAGGGGCCAGGGCCGGGCTCGGGCCAGGACCGGGCTCAGAATATAGGCCCGAGCAGGGCTCTAATTCCTGTTTCCCTTCCTGAAAGCTCTTTAAAAGAACCTGATTAATCAATTTGTCCTGATACATGGATAGAGGTCAGAGGTCAAATATCTTACCTAGAAAGTGTTTGTCTGTGCGGAGTTTGGATGGGTCCACAAAAAACTCAATAAAGACATATGAAGCAAAGACCAGAACCAGAGAGACCCCCAAAAGAGCTGAGACCACACTGTAGAGGAAGAAACTGTGGGACAAACAGAAATGTTGAGTATACTCGGTACTACATACAATACCACAAACAGTACTACACTCACTACCACACAGTACTATGTGCAGTGATGTCCCCTTGTGATGTGAAGGCTCAGGACAGGTGTTAGTACTACAGCCAGATCTTAGTACTGAGGCCAGATGTTAGTTCTACAGGACAGGTGTGAGTTAGCGCTACAGGACAGGTGTTAGTACTACAGGCCAGATGTTAGTTCTACAGGACAGGTGTTAGTACTACAGGCCAGATGTTAGTACTACAGGCCAGATGTTAGTTCTACAGGACAGATGTTAAATTAAACCGGTTTTGTAACAAAAACAAAAACTTCTCTTGGCTGCGAATGAGACTCAAGTCACAACAGGGTCCTTTTACTAACTTGGACTGGGGACTTTGGGATCTGTCTTAGGCCCATATTAGTTTTATCTGTCATGTATGGCTTCGGGGCCAACATGCAGGTGGGCCATGTCTCCCATAGTGAAACACAGAGCGAAGTTAGAAAAAGAACGTTGGGTTATTTAACGTAATTCCTGGTTCTTTGATAAGAGAGTGAGGTGTTTCACCAACACATCCCTTCCTGCATGGGCACAGAAAGAAACCTTCCTAGAATGAATTGGAAGGGGTAGGTCGGCCATGATGCAGGATGGTGGGTGGAGCCACGGTTGCGGCTCAACCTGCCTGTTTTCTGTAGGTCACGCCTCAGGCTGTTATCAAACAACTAGGGATTATGTGAAGTAACTCAACGTTTTCACTAGTTAGCAGTGGAGGAAATTCAGTCCAGATGTACACTGAGCAGAAGCTGGAATAATCCACACACATAAAGATGGACATGCATGTTGGAGACCATCAGAATGTTGAACAGAAACTCAACTGACTTGTAGTTCCTTCGGCCCACACAGTTGTTAAGCCAGCGGCAGTGATGGTCGAAGTTAGCAACACATTTGTTACAGGCACTGCAGTGCTTCGACTTGGGTCCCCTGGAACAACAGACACATGAAGCATCAACACTCACTTCTTCTTCTTATTCAGTCACAACAGCTTCAACTCAGATTACTGAAAAAAAATCTGACTATTTAAGACTTCTGGTTGTTTCATCATTAATAAACAGGAATCAGTCACCTGGTTCTAAACAAAGACACGTTGTATTGACAAGCAGCCAATCACAAAGCTGTTCTTCACATCCTGCTGCTGTCATAAGCTGAAATCCACATCAGCAGCAAAGGATCATGGGTAAAGCATGTTAGTTGATGACAGATCAACCTGAATGTTTACAGTCTGACCCAGTTCTGGTGGGCCCCTGAGAGCCTCTGAAGCCCACTGACCTGGATTCAGTTCCAGAGCCAGACTGAGGAACTGTTCTGTGTTCCACTCCACTGGCTTCCCTACAATTACACATCTACAACGCAGCCTGAGCATGAGGTGCCGCATCACCCCACCACGTCTCCAGTGCTGTTAATTATTCAGGATTACAAGCGGCGGAGCTGCATGTGGGCCGATTCTGCAGTTGGTAGAACTGTCCTAGTGTTGAAACTGGACTGGGACTTTACTGCAGACTCTAAATTGACTTTAAGTGTGAGTATGTGTGTTCTTTGTTGTCTGTCTCTGGACCCTGTAATGAACTACAGACCCGTCTAGCTGTAACCCCGCCTCTCACCCAGTGACTGCTGAAGAGTCAAGACCAGAACAGGGTCAAGTGGATTTAGAAAACAGGTTTGCAGTAACAGATTGTTCTTATGGAACAGGTTCTCCCTTATCATGACACCAACACATACAAAGTTCAGTCAGTCATTATGTGTACCTGTTTGTTCCTGTTCAGGGTCACAAGGAGCTGGTGTCTGTCTCCAGAGGTCATTGGGCAAGAGGCGGGGCTACACCTGGACAGGTGGCCAGTCCCTCACAGGACAAAGATTTCAGTTATAATTCTTGAGTCTCTCAGTTTTTCTAACCCAGATCAGAAAGAAACAATTGTATTTGTTGTTGTATGTCCACCCAGCCCTTATTCTGAGTGCCCCCTTTAATACCCCCGACCCCGCCCCTTCCCGCTCTCATTTACTGCAGTTTTTCATGAGCACGTCTTTTAAAATATCTACCATGACTGATATTTGGACCGGCAACAGGACAGACATGAACATCTCACATGAGTTGAAATGGATCAGTTAGATCCAGGATGTCTAACTCTCTCAGGTGTGAGAGGGCTGCTGAGTTTGGGACACCAGTGGCGAGCTCGTGGACAGCGCCCAGGATGAACAGACTGTGTTTGTGGATGAGAGAATGTTTATGTAGGTGCAGGTTACTCACACGTCCACCTGGCAGAGGTAGCAGTGGCAGTTCTCGATGACGTGTATGTGTTTGGAGCGGTCAAACACGGGGACAGGACCTCTATCACTCTTCATCCTCACATTGTAGTCGGCCGGGTCGATTGACACAGCCGTAACGTGGACACACAGGTGGCCCACAAACATGATGCCCGTGCACTGATGCACAGTTCAGGACTCACATGCACAAAGGTTTGTCATCATAAGAATTTTCAAAATGTAAATAGATGCAACACACAATACAACTCTGGTCACAAGAAGTTACCCACAGGTAAAATACATCAGTTTGACAGTAACAGGAGGATGACAGCTGCAGAAGAGGCTGACCTCTCTCTCTAACAGGCATCCTGCTTCTTGTTGGCAGTGACATGCACAGGCACAGGAAGGATACGATGTAGCCTGCTGGGATCCAGTGTGCTGGTATCAAGGGTACAAACACCCCAAAACTGGTGACAGCAAAGAAGATGTAAAGCAGCCAAGCCAGCAGCTGGAAGGGGTGCGGTGGCCAGCTCCATCCATTGGTCCGAGAGCACAGTGGGACATCAGATCGCTGCAGAACGCCCTCACTGACCGGTGCTGTGCGGTTTGGGTTCCTGCTGCACACATCCATCCTGCACACGGAATGAAGACACAGCTGCTCTTCATCACATGATGCTGCAGGCATGATGAAACAATGTGAACAGCAGAAACAAGAGGAACCATCAACAGTGAGGATACACGTGGTGTCGTTGGCTTCCAGCCAATCACAGACTGGATGTGAAAACTCTTCTCTCTGAATGTTAAAGTTCTTCTCATGAAGGACTTAAAGGCCTGGCTGCATGACTCACCTGTAACAGGTAGTTACTGAGATCACTGTATTTTTATTTATCACCACTTCCTGTTTAAGTATTAACCAGATTTATCTTACTGCTGGTACGTTTAAAGCTCATTAACCAGAGGAAAAACATCCAGGTGCACCTGACCTTGGTCCACCTACCAAAATTGTGGTTCCGGAGGCAGCTCACCTGGTTAGCACGAGGTAACGGGGCTCGTGATGTGGTTCGGCCCTCCGCTCCTCATCTCATCCGGGATCCTGGACCTGACTCGCGGCGTGAAGATCTGATTCGGCTCGGACGACTCAAGGGGTTCTGAGCAGCAGAGAGAACCCTAGACCCGGTCCAGACCGCCCTAATCCGGCTGTTTGTTCACGTCCATCCCGACGGCAAACTCGGGCTCCACCAGCAGACCGACCGCTAGATGCTCCGGAGGAAACGGATGATAATAGATCAGTTCGGTTGTACCGACACATCTAACGTCGGTATCAGAGCGGTACCCGCGAAGTCAGAGATCTTTATGTGGAAAATAAAACATTTTAATGGCAGCAGCTCGATCACAGATTAGCATGTTAGCTTAGCTATGCTGCTGCTTCTAGCCGTATCTCAGCCTGTACACCGTTTCCTTGGTTACCGCTCAGGTCTCCTGCTACTGGTCACCAATACTAGCTCCGCCTACTAAACCTTGGTGTGCCAGAATTTATTTCTGCTCCAGGTGTTTTTATAAAGCAGCACAGGTTCACTCATGAGCTACAGGTGAAATTTATTGTTCATTTCATTTTTGATCCTCTTATGGAAGCTAAAGCACATCCGTTATAAAAGTGTGAAAGCTTCTGAAGCATGAAAACAAAACAAAATAAATAAATGATAGGATTAAATGTGATAAGAACAATGAAAAAAACTAAAGCCCCCATGTGAGACAAAGAAGTGATGCTGGTTCATACTAACCAGACTTTACCTTTACTCCTACTCTGACAGCAGCAGGTAGGACATGACTTTATCTGTTCAAATTGTTCCAGTAAGGATGGAAAATATTTTAAACATAATATTTAACATAACATAATATTTCCACACAGCAGTGGAGTGAAAAGGTGTATTTTTCATAGATTTAAATTAGCATTTTACTGAAAGTTTTCATATTGATTTTAGCGTTTTACTGTTGGTTGAAGCTTAAGACATATTTTTTAGGTGTTTTAAAATTTGTAACAGTTGATGTGAAAAGTTTTATTTTATCTGCATTGCCTTTATGTTTTGTATCGTTTACACATTTTAGTTGTTGTTTCATTCATTAAATCTTTTGTTGTATAAAAAGCCCATTCTGATGTACCAAGACAGATCGCTGTAAAAATGATGATTAATGTTAATCAGCAGGCAAATTCTGACACTTTAGGTTTTCCATACTCTGTGTGCACATGTGTGTGTGTGTGTGTGTGTGTGTGTGTGTGTGTGTGTGTGTGTGTGTGTGTGTGTGTGTGTGTGGGTTTGTATTTCTGACCTCCTGAGGACCAGTTTCCTGACTTTTACTATCTTTCTGGGGTCCGAGGGTTCTTGTGGGGACCGAAGCCTGGTCCCCATGAGGGGGACTCCCCTTTTTAGGGTTAGGGGTTAGGTTTATAGGTATGGTGTGAATAGAGTTTTAGTTAGTCTTAGGGTTAGTTATAGATCAGTAATGGTTAAGGTTAGTAAAAGGGTTTGGGTTAGGTATAAATCTAGTTACTAAAATCAATGGAAGTCAATGGACGGTCCCCATAAGGATAACAAAACACACTCATGTACGTATGGTCTCCTGCAGAGGTCAGCAAATCTACTGAGACCTTTCCGCTGATTTTTCTGTTTACTGATAAACATTTCACACATTAGGGGAACAGAGGAAGTTAAAGTATACACAGTAAAGAAATTGGATATCTAACAAAGTAATCAGATTGAGATTGGGTGTGTGATAAGCCTGATAGCAAAGTAGAACAACTGAACCAGCCTTAAAAAGGAGGCAGAAAACAAAGCTGTGAGACCATCTCACTGAGCATGATGGATGCAGATCAAACCATCAACAGACAGACCTGAGCTCTGCAGTGGGAAACTCAAGAGGAAGATCACCCAGACCTTTTCATTGACGTGTCTCAGTCTATTCCACCTGTAAGATGTTGACAGGAGAGGAGGCCACAACAAACAGAGGAGTGACCATGAGAAGACAGAGTAAGAGAGACATAAAAGTCATAAACAACAAACAAATACAGAAGGGTCGGGCTACAAGTCATGACTATGGAGAGAGAAACAGTTTATTAATGACAGCAATAATAATAGACAGTAGAGTGACGACGTGGGAGTATATCCTCCAGCAGTCTGAGACTATAGCAGCATAACTAAAGGGATGGACCAGGAGAACCTCATAGCAGCATAACTAAAGGGATGGACCAGGAAAACCTCATAGCAGCATAACTAAAGGGATGGACCAGGAGAACCTCATAGCAGCATAACTAAAGGGATGGACCAGGAAAACCTCATAGCAGCATAACTAAAGGGATGGACCAGGAAAACCTAATAGCAGCATAACTAAAGGGATGGACCAGGAAAACCTCATAGCAGCATAACTAAAGGGATGGACCAGGAGAACCTCATTGCAGTATAACTAAAGGGATGGACCAGGAAAACCTCATAGCAGCATAACTAAAGGGATGGACCAGGAGAACCAAATAAAATAAAATAAAATAAGAATAAGATGTAGTGATCACAACAAGAAGAAGGGGAAACACCAAGAGGAACAAGAGAAGTTGTGAAAGGTCTAAGGTCTCGGCAGGCCTCCCCCAGTTCCCAGCAACAACCTCAGAGATCTGCCGAGAAGAGCATAGATCTAGGATCAAAACCCGAGTTTCAAGAGAGAGGCACTGCAGGCTGAGCAGAAAATTTTTTTTTTTTTTTATGTTATGCACAATGTTCTGTTTAGCTGTTGGAGTAATTCAAATCCTCAGTGCTGAGTATGTTGGGTGGGAGCACGTTCACCACAGTGAAGACAATGTATAGACGAGCAGAATCTTAGCTAACTGGACGTTATACCCCTTCAGATTAGGACTGGGGCTGAATGTCTGCTGCCTGCTGGTCTCTGTATGGACCTGGTAGGGTCAGTGTCCTGATAGGCAGCTGGTCTCTGTATGGACCTGGTAGGGTCAGTGTCCTGATAGGCTGCTGGTCTCTGTATGGACCTGGTAGGGTCAGTGTCCTGATAGGCTGCTGGTCTCTGTATGGACCTGGTAGGGTCAGTGTCCTGATAGGCTGCTGGTCTCTGTATGGACCTGGTAGGGTCAGTGTCCTGATAGGCTGCTGGTCTCTGTATGGACCTGGTAGGGTCAGTGTCCTGATAGGCCCCATTCTGGATTTTTCACTCACTCAGTTGGTTTTCTTTGGAGATCTATAATCCTTTTCTTCCTGGTCTTCATTCATGTAGAACTGTGCGCTTTCTTCTTCTTCTCTTTTCTCTTTGATCAGCTGATGTTGTGACAGGTGTTGCTTTCCTTCACTCTGTTGCTTTTCACTTTTAACATGTTACAAAAAGTTTCAACCAACCTGGACACAAAATCTATTTTCCTCATGTTTACTTATTTATTCATGCTGTTTCATTGTTCCGTGTTTTTCTTTTAGCAAACAGGTTTTAAAGTGTGATTGTTTTTTAATAAAGCAACCAGCTTTGTGATCGTTAGTAAACTGGTGAATACTTCCATGTAAGAATCCTCTTTTAATTGTGATTTAAAATGAGTTTAAAGCTAAAATCCCACAGTCTGTTTTCTTATTTATCACTCTTCTTGTATTCCTTCATGTTTTTATTAAAAACAAGAGACAAAGTCTGAAAAGTTCAACTTTATTTCTATCAAAGTATGAACAAAGTGAAAACTTTACATTAAATTGTTTTTGTGTCAATTTTTAATTTTTATACAAAATTCACAGTTTAGATGATAAAAGACAATGTCATAAATATTTTAATTCCAAAATAAAAGGTGGTTTGAAATATAACAACAGGAGACATTTCTATAGACCTCAGAGATGCAGCACACACACCTGCACTCACACACCTGCACTCACACACCTGCACTCACACACCTGCACTCACACACACCTGCACTCACACACCTGCACTCACACACACCTGCACTCACACACCTGCACTCACACACACCTGCACTCACACACCTGCACTCACACACCTGCACTCACACACCTGCACTCACACACCTGCACTCACACACCTGCACTCACACACACCTGCACTCACACACCTGCACTCACACACCTGCACTCACACACACACACACACACACACACACACACACAGACAGACCCTCCAGTGCATCGTACGGCTCTGTAAATATGATGGAAGAATATTTTTAATTTTGGTAAATTCAACAAACAAACTCTTCGTACTTCGTGTTTCTCATTTCGATTTAAAACAATAAAGTCAAAGATAAAAACACATTTATTTCTCTGGACTTTTAAAAGTTCCTTCACATTTATGAGACTTTTCTTTATTGTCTTTTTAGGGAAAAAAAACAATTTTGACAAAAAAATAATGCTTGAATAAATTGATTAAAATACATTAATGCAAAATGATATTTCAGTTTAGTTAAACAAATATGTGCCTTTGTTTGCACAACTTTGTGATAAGTAACTATAAAACAGGGGAATACAAAATCTGAAAGCTCTGTTGTAGCTGGAAACTGGGTCGTACCAGCAGGTCAATGTTTTGGTACTTTTATTTGGAAGGTTAAATCTGAACAGGAAGCCCAATAACTTTATCTGATAAACAGATTATTATTGTAATAATCTGATGATAGGGTTATTGTTTTACTTTAAAACGAGTCAGATCCCATTAAACTCAACGATGCTTTTATTTTGAACCATGTTGTGCTTCCTAATGTGATGTGGAAACACCTGCGGATCACAGGTATGTCAGAGGAGCGTGTTGAAGAGGAAAGAAGAAGCTCATGGATGAATTTTACACTGCAGCAGCGCGGGGTGCGCTTGTTTCACAGCTAATGACACACTGGACGAGTGGAGCTTAGCTAAAGGCCGAACATCATCCAGGCTTCTGTGGAGTGTTTCTTAGTTTAACTTTAGTGGTAAAACACTGTTGACCTTCCCAACCTGACCTGGGCTGAGGCTGTGAAGCGTCTTACCACTGTGGGAACTGAGAGTGTCGGTCCATGTCCCCAGAGGACAGGAGGCGTGACACTTTCCAGCCCTGCAGGAGTGAAACCGGTGATTCCTACCAGAACTGTCAGTCAAACGGATCATGAAAACAGTTTTTCTTCCTGCTGCTGGGATTCTTGAGACTCTTGAATGAAATGTGTTCTTTGAATCTTTCAACCTGGCTGTGAACCAGATCTGGACCAGATTTAACACCCAGATCCAGGTCTTTAATGTGGATCCCTCTGGTCTGGACTGGGTTAGGGTTAAAACTGAATCAGATGTGATGTTGGAGTAAAGATGGCTCAGATTGCAGGTTTGTCTGTAAGGAGCTGCATGCCTGAATGACCTAAACATGGTGCCTGTTCTGAACCTGGTCTGAACCTGGTCTGAACCTGGTCTGAACCTGGTCTGAACCTGTTCTGAACCTGGTCTGAACCTGGTCTGAACCTGGTCTGAACCTGGTCTGAACCTGGTCTGAACCTGGTCTGAATCTGGTCTGAACCTGGTCTGAATCTGGTCTGAACCTGGTCTGACTCTGAGTCTGAACCTGGTCTGAATCTGGTCTGAACCTGGTCTGAACCTGGTCTGAACCTGGTCTGAACCTGGTCTGACTCTGAGTCTGACTCTGAGTCTGAACCTGGTCTGAACCTGGTCTGAACCTGGTCTGAACCTGGTCTGAATCTGGTCTGAACCTGGTCTGACTCTGAGTCTGAACCTGGTCCAGTAGAAGGTGGGGCGGGACTGACATGTTTCCTGATAAATCAGAAATTTGCTGCCGCTGTGAATCTTTCAGCCCTGTGTGGTGAAGACACATGAAGTCAGTGTGATGTGCAACACACCTGATATTGTTCTCTGATCGACCTGTAGCTGCTACCCTACTAGGTCCCGCCCCCTGACCTCCAGGTGAGTCCTCACCTAGTGTGGGCAGAGTGAATTATTTGGCTGCATTACTATGATCCTGTCAACAGTTTCAGAACAAACAGGATCGAGCTCTATGAGTGTGTTCCAGACGTGGTCCTCTACCTGCAGGTTTACAGTCTCACAGGTGTTGCAGCTTCTCCTCGTTGTTGTTGTTGTTGTTGTTGTGAAGGCCGAGGCTGACCTCAAGACCTGACTGCTTCCTCAGCGCACGCGGCATCAGCTGCTTCTTCAGAAACAGTTTCTGGAGGAAGCGATTGCTGATGCTGAACGGACAGTAGCTGTGGATGAAGTACATGAGACCGACGCCTGGGCCGGCGTAGTACCGCGCCTGCGGCTGCGACGCCAGCAGTGCCTGGACGATGGTATCGATGACTGGACTGAGGTCTGGGTTGGCCTGCTTGGAGAAGCTCTGGAACAGGTCCTTGGTCTCGGTCACATAGTCCTCGCCATATTCCTCGAGCAGTGATGGTGACAGACTCTGCAGCAGCTGCTTGTGCTGCTGCTCCCAGTAGGTGTAGTTACTGGAGTGACCTGTGGATAGTGAAGTTCAGCGTTACTATGGCAACCACAGTGCAGCCCTCCTCTGCAGCTTCTACATTTATCTCCAGATGTTCTGCATTTTAAAGAAACATCATAAACACTGACGCGTGTCCGAGTCACTGTTCTGATGTGAGTTGCTGAGTTTATTTAGCAGAAGACTTAAACAGAATCATCTGAAGTAACAGATCTGCTGATGCAGTGCTGGATGTTGAACAGCAGGGGGCGCTCCTCACTCACTGAGCCTCATATTTTAATTACAGCTTTATGTTCAAACTTGTTGAGCCCGTGTTTGCAGCTCAGGAATCTGCAGGTGAACAGTCTGTGTTTGACAAGGTGAGGCGTGGTGCATCAGTTTACCTGTCTTATATGAAGACGGCAGGATGGTGGACACACGGACTCCCCAGGGCTCCAGCTCATGTCTTAGAGTGTCAGTGAAGAGATTGAGAGCTGCTTTAGATGCTCCATATGCGGCCAGGTAGGGGAACGGCTGATCACCTGAAACAGGTGGAGCACCTCTGTGACATCACACTCAGAATAACCTCACTTTTTACACATCAAACTCTCCACTACAGAATCACTGGCGCTTCCTGTTGCTTCTCTGAGCAGCTTCCATCCAGAAGAAGAAGAACACAAGAGTCAATGAAGTCTACTGAAACGTGATGTTTCTTAGCAAAGAAGATCCAAGAACTTTACAGGAACCTTAAACTAGAGGTTTAAACACGTTATGTGTCTTTTCATTCACACGATCATACAGATGCTGTAAACCACATGTTGAACATTTTGAGTGGCGTTAACATCACGGGTTGTGATGTCATCAGAGGAACGAGCTCAAATCAAGAACCCCATGAGCTGCAGACCTCCGTCACACGGACGCAGTCTGATACTGAAGATGCTGCTTGTTGTTTTGTGTCGGAACGTTTCTGGTTCATCTCTCAAGTTTACAAACTGTTCTCAGCCTGAACGATTCAAAGGTCAAAGGTCAAAACAGTCCCTGAAAAGGAACCGGAACAAAGACCTGCAGAAAGTCTGGAGAACTGCTGAATCAGAACCACAGGCAGGTGTCAGACTCCAGGCCTCGAGGTCCAGTGTCCTGCATGATGGACATGTTTCTCTGCTTCAGCTTGATTCAGATGAACGAGTCGTTTAAAGGATTCTGCAGGATACTGGACCTCGAGGCCTGGAGTTGGACCCCGCTGGATTACAGGAACATCTGACTGCTGGGAGGAAAATATACAGAGAAGACCCGGATCAGGGTTTAAACAGACCCGGATCGGAAGGTTTAAACAGACCCGGATCGGAAGGTTTAAACAGAACAGGTTTTTTAGTTTTTGGTACTTTTTGTTTTTGTTGGACATGCAGCAGCTTGACATGTTTGACAGGGGACGAGATCTGGATCACATTACTGTCTCTTTGTGTGTGTGTCTGGGGGGGGGGGGGGGGGGGGGTTACACACCAGCTGGGCTGGAGATGGTGATGATGCGTCCTTTAGCTTGTCTCAACAACGGCAGGAAAGTCTTGGTGACACTCAGCGTACCGAAGAAGTTCACCTCCATACAGCCGCGGAAGTTGGACATCAGTGACAACTCAGCGTCTCCAAAGTTCACACACAGACCGGCGTTGTTGACCAAACCCCAGAGACCTGCAGAGACACACACACACAGGTCAGAAAGTGAAGCGTGTTGCTGCAGCTGATCGAGTCGTCTCTGGTTTGTGATGAACTGATGATGAAATGGAAGTAAAGTTCATGTGCAGCAGCTTGTAGACTCTGATGTGGTTTCTGCCTGCAGCTGTTTCACTTTCAGGACTCTGAGTTCATCTTCCCGACCGGTCCCAGTACTCTGGTTGTGGAGAGTAACTCCACTGTGGGAACTGTCAGTCCACATCCCCAGATTTATGTGTTGGCTTCACATGTAGAAACCTGCTGAATCTCTCAGAGGGTTTATGTAACACCTGCTGTGTAACTGTGATGAGACTGAAATCAGACTGTTGTCTCGCCTGCGGTTAACCCTCCATCATGTCTGCTAGTGTAAATACATCAGCTGATTATAACCCTGAAAATAACATGGAAACGCTGGTTTCCATCAACCAATCAGCTGACAGCAGAAATATCTAAAGCTTCTCTCATTCCAGAGTTTGGAAATGACCTTTGACCTTTCCCAGCTTGTGATGTTTGTCTTCAGTTTCAGACCTGATGAGGATCAGATCTGTTTTCATCCTGATTTATTAAATCTGAATATTTTGTTTTACAATCATGTTAAAACTTCTTCTTCAGTGAATCTGTGCTGATGAGGACTGAACAAACAGGTAGGAGTCTCTTTGAACAGCTGTGAAACACATCTGGAAGACATTTGAGGACATGAGGACACAGCAGACCGCAGTCTGCAGCCTCAACAAAGAATCAGAATCTTTCTGCAGCAGATGAATAAAATCAGAATGTTCCATAAACTGATTATTCTAGAAATATTTCCTGGATGTTTCACTAAACCTCAAAACACACTGTTAAACTTTAATGACTCATGTGATGAAGACTTCTGATCTTTGTCCCCAGAAGTAAGAAGAGTCCCACAACACGAGAACCCCCCCCACACACACACACAGACACACACACACACACACACACACACAAGTGTGTTTTGTTATCCTTATGGGGACCGTCCATTGACTTCCATTGATTTTAGTAACTAGATTTATACCTAACCCAAACCCTTTTACTAACCTTAACCATTACTGATCTATAACTAACCCTAAGACTAACTAAAACTCTATTCACACCATACCTATAAACCTAACCCCTAACCCTAAAAAGGGGAGTCCCCCTCATGGGGACCAGGCTTCGGTCCCCACAAGAACCCTCGGACCCCAGAAAGATAGTAAAAGTCAGGAAACGGGTCCCCAGGAGGTCAGAAATACAAACCCACACACACACACACACACACACACACACACACACACACACACACACACACACACATATGTTTTCTATNGGGGGGGGCGGGGGGGCACACACACACACCACAGACACACACACACACACACACACACACACACACACACACACACACACACACACACACACACACACACACACACAGGCTGTATCCCTGAATGACCGCGAGCACTTTGAGCTCTGTAATTATGAAGCCAGTGGGAGCTGCTGGTCTGAGCCAATCGCTGAGACCCTGGAGACTCTGAGAGTGAAACAAGAGAGCCGTCCCCCATCACCCCCGCTGCCCCCCCGACGCTGGTCCCAGAACAGTTATCTGCTTGTTTTAGCATCAGGTTTCCTAGAAGGCTGCTGGAGAACATTCCTTTGCTTCTCATTCTAAAACATTTCAAACACAATCTGAACTGAAACGTGTTCAAAGAACATGAAAAACAGAACAAATACTAAAATCCCCAACAAGGTGGTTCCTAAAGAGAAGTTTGCTGAAATCAGGTCATGCAACATGTAATCAGCATCTCTCAGGTCCTGGTTCAGGTTTGGTTCGGTTCTCGTGCTGCTGAAGCAGTTTTCAGCTGGTCAGACTGAAGAACACATGAGGACTGGATCAGGGCTCTAGAAGGTATCTGTTGTTGTTTCTACGTGTCTTATGTTTCTGTCGGTGAAGTGATTCTCCTGATACGTTCCTGATATGTTCCTGATACGTTCCTGATATGTTCCTGATACGTTCCTGATATGTTCCTGATATGTTCCTGATACGTTCCTGATACGTTCCTGATACGTTCCTGATATGTTCCTGATACGTTCCTGATATGTTCCTGATATGTTCCTGATACGTTCCTGATATGTTCCTGATATGTTCCTGATATGTTCCTGATACGTATGTTCCTGATACGTTCCTGATACGTATGTTCCTGATACGTTCCTGATACGTATGTTCCTGATATGTTCCTGATATGTTCCTGATATGTATGTTCCTGATACGTTCCTGATATGTATGTTCCTGATATGTTCCTGATACGTTCCTGATATGTTCCTGATATGTTCCTGATACGTTCCTGATACGTTCCTGATACGTTCCTGATACGTTCCTGATATGTATGTTCCTGATATGTTCCTGATACGTTCCTGATACGTTCCTGATATGTTCCTGATACGTTCCTGATATGTTCCTGATATGTTCCTGATATGTTCCTGATACGTTCCTGATATGTTCCTGATACGTTCCTGATATGTTCCTGATACGTTCCTGATACGTATGTTCCTGATATGTTCCTGATACGTTCCTGATATGTTCCTAATACGTTCCTGATACGTTCCTGATATGTTCCTGATACGTTCCTGATACGTTCCTGATATGTTCCTGATACGTTCCTGATATGTTTCTGATATGTTCCTGATATGTTCCTGATACGTTCCTAATATGGTCCTGATATGTTTCTGATATGTTCCTGATATGTTCCTGATACGTTCCTAATATGGTCCTGATATGTTCCTGATATGTTGATATGTTCCTGATATGTTCCTGATGTGTGGAGGCATTAATCAATCTCAGCAGCTGGGTTTTACCTCTGAGACCCAGCTTCAGCTTGGTGTCCAGCAGCGCCTGCTGCACCTGTTGGGGCTGGGTGATGTCCACTTGGAGGAGGGTGAGACGTGATGAGCAGCTTCTCTGTAGCTCAATGGCTCCGTCTCCAGACAGGTCCAACACGGTGGCAAACACATCAAAACCCAGAGAGTCCAAACGCTTTGCTGCTGCGTTCCCAAATCCAGAATCACAACCTGCAGAGACACGAACAAATCATCCAGATTATTACAGCTGTTGGTTTTTAATGTGTATCTGTAGAGGAATCGTCTGGGTTTGAGTGTTAGCTGCATGATTCAGATGACAGGAAACATAAAATGTTACTGCTGAGTGTCTCAACAGGGACATTCACACTTGGTTTCTATCTGGTCCTTGTGTTGGGACTGAAACTTCTGCCTTTAGGATGCAGGAAATGTTAAACAGATCTGAATGAGCAGCAGTTTGGAACTACGTTCAGATTTATATGACTTTACTGTTTACAGTGTGAATGTTCTGCATTATGATGGAAAATATTTCAGACTGATTAAATGTTAGTTTCTCTTCCTGAGCAGCGAGCTGTCCACTCTGCATTCAGACCGCAGAGCGCTCATGTTCACACACACACACACACACACACACACAAGTGTGTTTTGGTATCCTTATGGGGACCGTCCATTGACTTCCATTGATTTTAGTAACTAGATTTATACCTAACCCAAACCCTTTTCCTAACCTTAACCATTACTGATCTATAACTAACCCTAATACTAACTAAAACTCTATTCACACCATACCTATAAACCTAACCCCTAACCCTAAAAAGGGGAGTCCCCCCCATGGGGACCAGGCTTCGGTCCCCATGAGAACCCTCGGACCCCAGAAAGATAGTAAAAGTCAGGAAACGGGTCCCCAGGAGGTCAGAAATACAAACACACACACACACACACACACACACACACACACACACACACACACACACACACACACACACACACACCACACACCCACCACACACACAGACACACACACACACACACACACACACACACACACACACACACACACACACACACACACACACACACACACACACACACACACACACACACACACACACAAGTGTGTTGGTATCCTTATGGGGACCGTCCATTGACTTCCATTGATTTTAGTAACTAGATTTATACCTAACCCAAACCCTTTTCCTAACCTTAACCATTACTGATCTATAACTAACCCTAAGACTAACTAAAACTCTATTCACACCATACCTATAAACCTAACCCCTAACCCTAAAAAGGGGAGTCCCCCTCATGGGGACCAGGCTTCGGTCCCCACAAGAACCCTCGGACCCCAGAAAGATAGTAAAAGTCAGGAAACGGGTCCCCAGGAGGTCAGAAATACAAACCCACACACACACACACACACACACACACACACACACACACACACACACACACACACATATGTTTTCTATGAAGGACTGCAGAGTCACTCAGAAACAGCCGCTGTGGAGATCTGTCACGTACTCGTGGTTCCTACAACCTGATCTGCAGCAGGACTCGCTGTTCTGTTTGTTCCTTTGTGTAGTGGGTGTCTGAATGAGCTCTGCTGGCGAGAGCGTGGAGGTGTTGGCACGCTGCTCCTCCTCTGTCCTTGGAGGATTTCCAGCATCACGTCCTGAGAAAAGAGCTGCTGAGTGAGAGTGAAATAAATCCCACACTCTGCTCCACGCTGGACACGCTGACTGCAACTAGTTTACCTGCTGCCAGGTGTCTCTGAGCCGCGTCTTAAAGCAACCTGAGATCTGATACTAGAGAGAATCAGTTTTCTGTCAGAGTGAAAAAAATACAGAATGATAAAGAGCCACAAACCCACCACGTGTCACTCAGGTTAACATGTGACACTTGATGCAGTTAAAAACCTGATGGAGTTCTGCATGTACGCTAGTTTTTTCTTGAAGTTTTTAGCTTTGCATTAATTTGATGATTCAGATCAGAGCTGGAATCCAGTTTTAGACTCAGACCCATCAGTCCAGCAGCAGATTGATCTTGATGAGGTCGACAGTTCGGGGTCGCAGCTGAACATGCACCAGTGTTATCTGCTATCTGACTCTGAAGACAAACACTGTTACGTAACTAGGCCAAGGCTCCGAGGGGCCCCTCGAACGGAGAAGTAAATATTGTTCTGTGCAAAGATAGATGAGCACTGAAACAGGGACAGAATCCCACATCTGTGTCTGAGTGAAGGCCAGCAAACATCTGCAGCTCCCCCTCCAGACAGACTGGACTGCTGACGGGGGGGTGGGGGGTGGGGGCGGGTCAGAGCAGAAGAATTCCACTGCAAAACTTCTGCCGTTAAATGTAAAGCAGCAGAATGTTTTAGTCTGATGAGTAAAGACGACAGAGTTTGTAGGTTCTTCAGGGTTCTATTGGGTCGGAATCCCCCCCCCCCCACACACACACCAATCAAACGTTAAATCCAAATAAGTCCCTGTGGGAGTCTGAACACGTGGCAGGAAGTTGTAAGTCTGTGTGAACTTGAGCTGCTGCTCAGCGAAACAAAACAAAAACAAACTATCGAAAAACCGAAGAAGTCAAAGTCCAAATATCTCAGAGTCTCAGTAACCGATCTGACACTGGACAGACTGATGGATTTGTTATCTTCTGGTTTGTGGAGAGTAGATGAACATGAGTCATCACTCATTAAAAGGTTTAAACGATGAGACGTGATTAGAAATCTGTCAGGTTTGAAGGTCTGGAGAAGCTCATTAGGTCTCTGTTTGACCCTCTGGAGGAGGTCTCAGGGATCTGTGGGACTAGATGATCTTCAGTGTGCTTTTTGATGAAGGAGCTTGACCTTCTGGTCCAGACTAAATCCTGACTGACTCAGGATGAGAGTTCTACAGTTTGGGGGTTCTGTTGAACTCGGTTGGTTGTGTGTTTGGTTTGTTTATTTATTAGACTGAGAGATCAATCATCTACATGTTGGAGTGATCCAGAACTAATGATGAGATCAAAGTTCTTCTAAAAACTGATGGAATGTTTCTATGATCAAGACATTTAAGAATATTGATACAATGATTGTAGAACTATTAGTCGGGTTCTGTCTCCAGATTATATGATACCCAGAACCCAACACAGTTTCTCCTCCATGTCCTGGATCAGAGTCTCTTCATGAATGAGTCCTCATGATGTTCAGTCTGCAGGATGTGGTCCTGGTCCAGATGTAAAATGGGTTCTTTTATGGTGGGACTGAACAGGTTTTGGACACACAGCAGACGTTTGTGATGAGTGACCCAGCAGTGGGCCTCAGCTTGTCCTCTGGTTATAAATAGTCCTAGAGACAGTTCTGCTGATCTCAGATCAGTCAACGCAGCAGTCATTTCTCTTGGATGAGGTTCTTTGAGGAACTCGGGGAAGTTTCAGCTGAAATATTTACATTGTCTGAGTTGCTGTTTGCAAGTTTTCAGTGTTTACACAGAACCTGGCAGCAGAAGGTTGGCATTGCTTCATCGCTGGAAATGATGAAGAGGAGGATTTAAATAACCACAGTTCTGCTCTAATAACCTTATTCTAACAAACTCTTATTGTGTTGAAAAGTGTTACACAACACTTCAGATAGTTCTCATTTTGAATGATGATGGAAACAAAAGTCAGACAGAGTGTACTATTTATCACTCTGTATTTACACAAACATGAACTCTAATAAACTTTCTACTGTCGCAAACTGGGAGGAGGAAGAGAGGAGGGTGAGAAAATAAAGAACAAGCAGGAAAATATAGAACATTAAAACTGCAACAGCTAGAACGAACGACAAAAGAAAACATATAATATGTAAAGACGGATGAAATAATATGGGTTAGCAAAAAAATAAAGTTCAAATAGTAAAATGTTACAATGACGTAAGAAGAAAAATGAAAAGTAAAATGAACTGAAGTATAAAATTAAATGCATGAAGAAAGAAAATTAGGAAAAGATGAGAGATTAAACACAGTGTGACAGAAAAATAAGACAAAGGAATCAAAGAAATAAAATTAGGCAGGAGTCTGGAATGAGAAAAACTTGACTGAAGGACTCAGGTAACGGACTCAGGTAAGGGACTCAGGTAAGGGACTCTGGTAAGGGACTCAGGTAAGGGACTCTGGTAAGGGACTCAGGTAAGGGACTCTGGTAAGGGACTCAGGTAACGGATTCTGGTACCAGATTCTGGTAACGGACTCAGGTAAGGGACTCTGGTAAGGGACTCTGGTAAGGGACTCAGGTAAGGGACTCTGGTAAGGGACTCAGGTAAGGGACTCAGGTAAGGGACTCTGGTAAGGGACTCTGGTAAGGGACTCAGGTAAGGGACTCTGGTAAGGGACTCAGGTAAGGGACTCTGGTAAGGGACTCTGGTAAGGGACTCTGGTAAGGGACTCAGGTAAGGGACTCTGGTAAGGGACTCTGGTAAGGGACTCAGGTAAGGGACTCTGGTAAGGGACTCAGGTAAGGGACTCAGGTAAGGGACTCTGGTAAGGGACTCAGGTAACGGATTCTGGTACCAGATTCTGGTAACGGACTCAGGTAAGGGACTCAGGTAAGGGATTTTAGTATATTTTTAAGGATTTCGTTCCTCCTCATCCAACCTGGTCTATAATCTCTCTGATCTTGGACACGGTTTAGATTTATTGGCCTCAGAACTCTGCAGTCAGAACTGATTCTGTTGTCTCGGGCTCGGGGAGGTTTCCTCTGTGTTCTGGCAGGATGGCAGCCGGCGGTGCTGCCAGGTCAGCATGCCCTCTGACATCAGCTCTCATCCTGTGAAGAATGTGCCTCTTTGTAGCACCAATCAATTAGCTTTCTAAGAGCTTTACTGGAGCTTTTGTTCCACCCTGTGGTTTTATTTGCAGATCAGCGGCATGCAGTGCTGCAGCACATTCACACTCCAGAACCAGCAGTAGATGATCATGTGGACTGCTGGACTGTGAGTTTCTAACTATGAATCTAAAGCTGTTGATGTGTGCCGGACTCGTTCAGGGTCTGAACTGGCTCTTAAATCCTGTTTCATGAAGCCGTGCAGACACATTGCAGCTGCATTGATTATAACATGTGAAGGCTGCTGGTTGCAACGTCCTTCAGACGAGAGCAGATGTTCAAACAGACTCAGGGTTTGAGATCAGGAGGTCCAGGTCTGGTTTCTTCTGGCTGGTTGACGGTTACTGACACGAGTCTTTAACAGATCTGACAGGATTCATCTTACAGAGTCTCGAAGAAGAACTTTACAGACGTCTTCCTAAACATTTTACTTCTTCTCTTGTTCCAGAAAAGTGAAGTTGTTTTGAAGGAGAAGCAGGAAGAAACATGAAACCAGGAACTGGACAGTAACGGACTGTGAAAACAGTCAGCGTGTCAGAGCAGCAGGTTGTTGACTGGTGTCTGCACTTCAGTTACTTATTGTGAGAGTGGGATGAATATTTGTTTAACCCAGATTAGTTTCCTGTGATCGAAGCAGGAGTTCTTGCTGCATGGGAGATCTGGACCGCTCCTTTGTTCAAAGTCTAAAGATGTTTGTGCACAAAGTGCTTGAATCATGATGGCTGCTGCTTAAAAAAGGACCAAATACACAAAGTGGTAAAGTGGAGCAGCAGCTGCCAAGTGTGGCTGCTCAGTTAAACTCTGACTGGACCCAGAACGTTTCAAATGTTTGATCTGGTTTTAAGGAATCAGGTCCAGTTCTGAATGTCGACTTTTCAGAGACAGATGAACATCTCCACCTGTTAGACATCAAATCAGATGAGATGTTTGTTGGTTCTACTACAAATGCATTAATCACTCAGAGAAACTACAATCAGATTTTGATTCATTTATTTATCATGAAATAAATATAATCAGTCGGTTGTTGGTTTACAAGGAACCCGAACATTTTAAATCTAACATCTAGAAATCACTTGGATTTCACGAGAAGGGAGGAACGTTCAGGAAGAGTCTGATTCAGTTGAGATGCTGCTCAACATTCAGCTGGTGAGATATCACGATGAATTCATGCTAACAGCTAGAACAACAAACAAATTCCAGACGTCATCGTCTTCTTCTGTTGTTGATAAGTGAAGCAGCGACATCCTGATTACAGGTGCCAGAGTCTGTACGCTGCAGCTGAAAGCCCCGCCCACTCTGTGTCTTTTATCATATAACTATCCCAGGTAATAATAAATAATATCTATACATGCAACGAAAAACAACTTGATGAATCAATAAGACTCCACAACTGGAAAACTGTCTGAGGTGTGTTTTCATTTCCAAATCAGGACAATTTATTTATATGGAGGGGGCGGGGCTTAAGACTGACACTGCAGCCAGAAAAAAGTTATTCCAGACAAAGACACTGAATAGTTTCCCTTTTCAAAACGCGGCATCTTATTCAAAATATTGGTTCAAATGGTCAGCTTAAGGTCAGCTAAAGGTCATCTAAAGGTCATCTAAAGGTCAGCTAAAGGTCATGTCCATGTGGTGTCTCCTGGGAATGAGTGGAAATAAGGACAGATATTTTGTTTAAAATACAAGCGCTGAGATGCAGCAGAAATTCAGAGATTTTTAAGTTATGTTTAGTAATTCAAATGTCCTGCAGCTGTGTTCTCCAGATGTTGTTACATAATCTCATCAAATTCTGGGAGTTTTAAGGTAATTACACAGTCTTCATACAGACTGGAGTTTTTAACACGTGCACATGTGAAACCGACTCGACCTGATGGAGTCGACTTGCTGACTGTTGTGTTATGATGCAGTATGTGATGAGGAGAGGCGGTGCGTTTACTGTATACAAACTGGATGCAGGTTATTGATATTACCATCATGGACATCTCGACTCTGTTGTAGTTTAGATTTAAAGAAACATGAAAAAGAAACGTAGAATCTGAAAGAGTCAAAGGTCACGTGTTTACAGCTGCTGCTTTCTGACAGTTGGAACTTTTTTAACTTCACTGTAAAGAGGGAACCTTTAGTATTACTGGTTTATGCAGCAGGTAATTCAACACAGCAGCTGGGCCTCTGTTCGTCTCCATGGTAACGACAGTTATTTACCTTTCAGAAAGCAGAGGGACAGTTTGGGAAAGTTTCCACTGAACATGTTTTTGCAGATTACAACAGAGGACATTTACACAAAGACAGAATGTTATTAACAGACAGAATAATCTGCAGATCTGATTATCTTGGTAATTACAACACAAACAGTTAGCAGCCCCCCCCCCCCCCACCCCCCCACCCCCATAGGGATGCATAAACTAATCAGTCTCTTATCACACATATTTCACGCTGTTCAGATAACAAAAACTAGAACGAAACATTCAAATGTGCCATGCTGCTTCCCCAACACACACACCCACAAGTGTGTTTTGGTATCCTTATGGGGACCGTCCATTGACTTCCATTGATTTTAGTAACTAGATTTATACCTAACCCAAACCCTTTTACTAACCTTAACCATTACTGATCTATAACTAACCCTAAGACTAACTAAAACTCTATTCACACCATACCTATAAACCTAACCCCTAACCCTAAAAAGGGGAGTCCCCCTCATGGGGACCAGGCTTCGGTCCCCACAAGAACCCTCGGACCCCAGAAAGATAGTAAAAGTCAGGAAACTGGTCCCCAGCAGGTCAGAAATACAAACACACACACACACACACACACACACACACACACACACACACACACACACACACACACACACACACACACACACACACACACACACACACACACACACACACACACACACACACACGGGCTCTCCCACTCATGACAGCAGAAAATACCCTGCGTGAACAGATTGATCTACGTTCTCCCTCAACAGTTTCCTCTACACACATTTCAATGTCACTTCAGTGATTCTACAAAAACTCTTGAAATTCTGTTTTGTACGTTTGATGAGACATTATCAGGTCTGAAACTTTTCAGTTTCAGTAAGTGAAGGAACAAACTTTCTGCTTGGTTTCATGATTCTAGATCAGCTGAAGGTTTTTTACAGATTACATTTTTTTACCTATTTGCATCCAAAAGACTTGAAACATGCAGCTGAATGAAACTGGTTTCCGTCCTGGTGTAAACACACCTTTAAAAATGCTAAATGTTCATACTTATGGTTCTCAGAACACCTGAGAGAACAGGCGGAGTTTCTTCTTACCTGTGATGAAGACAGCTTTGCCTACAGCAGACAGGGTGGCGGGGGGCGGGCTGGTTCTGAGCCTGGAGTAGAGGCAGCTTGCGATGCCGAGCAGCCCCATCAGGAGCAGCGCTGGCAGGCAAAATGCCCACAGGCGCTCCACCAGAACCGTGGCCCCCAGCCAGGCCACCAGGGTGGGGCCAGCGCTCAGGTGGGACGCCAGAACCTTCTTCATGGCCCCACCAACAATCACAGTCACAACGACCAGGTAGATCCAGAAGGGAAGAGTGTAGTCATCCATCATCATTCTACCTGTCAGGCTGCTTTTTGTTTGTCCTGCTTCAAACTTCACACACACAGTCTGAGTGTCTCTCTGTTGATTTTCACTGCTGAACACACTAAAACACACTAAGCGTCTGATCAGAGGAGCAGCCGGAGTGGAGTGGAGCACGTCGGCTGCTCCTCTGTTAGTGTATATATAGAGAGCTGCAGGGGAGGAGGGACTAGAGGCTGCAGCGCTGCATTTAATCTGCACACACACACACACACACACACACACACACACACACACACACACACACACACACACCTACACCAGTCTGTTTCTTTCTGTCTCTACTGATAAGAGGTTTTATCAGATCAGAACGTGACCTGGATTCTTCATCAGGTTGAAGTTCTTCAGCTGATCTGATCGGTGGAACACCTGCAGACACAAAACTTCCAGATTCCTTCAGCTGTGTTTTAGAACCTCATCTCCTTGATTCTGGACTTTATTGATGACTTGAGACCATTTTTAGTCTGTGTTGGAACTTTCAGCTGTGCGGCTGCTCTTCACGTGCGCACTCATGTGCATGATCTCTGTGTGATTAACTTGAATTGAAATTTAACTTGAAGTTCAATTAAACACTTTCATTCTCCAGATGACATCCAGCTCTGGTTAAAATGGGCCTTTTCTGGTTGCAGGTTCCAGTTTGAACCACTAGGGGGCATTACATCCTCTACTGGACGTTTAACCCTTACAGGTCCAAAAGTAGCTGTTTGAACAAACCTTCACCATTCAGAACATCGTCCAGATGTAAAACATGTTTTACATTTTAAAGAATCCGGTAACAGAAAATAAAATGCAGCTGAGATGTTAAACAATCCATTTTTATTAAGTTTGTTCTTTTCATAGTGTTGGATTCAACATTTCCAACCAGTTCCTTCATCATAGCTAAACATCTGGCAGCAGAAACACCGTAACTTCACTCTGGATTTACACTCAAACTGAACTGCAACACACCAGATGTTCCTGCAGGGTTCCACTAAACGAGATGCATCACTCATACGTCTGAGTTAGTTAGGCTAAGGATGAGTTAGTCTGAGTTAGTTTGGGTTAGATTTAGTTAGTTTGGGCAAGGATGAGTTAGTTAGGGTAAGGATGAGTTAGTCTGAGTTAGTTTGGGTTAGATTTAGTTAGCTTGGGTTAGGATGAGTTAGTTAGGGTAAGGATGAGTTAGTCTGAGTTAGTTTGGGTTAGATTTAGTTAGTTTGGGCAAGGATGAGTTAGTTAGGGTAAGGATGAGTTAGTCTGAGTTAGTTTGGGTTAGATTTAGTTAGTTTGGGCAAGGATGAGTTAGTTAGGGTAAGGATGAGTTAGTCTGAGTTAGTTTGGGTTAGATTTAGTTAGTTTGGGCAAGGATGAGTTAGTTAGGGTAAGGATGAGTTAGTCTGAGTTAGTTTGGGTTAGATTTAGTTAGCTTGGGTTAGGATGAGTTAGTTAGGGTAAGGATGAGTTAGTCTGAGTTAGTTTGGGTTAGATTTAGTTAGTTTGGGCAAGGATGAGTTAGTTAGGGTAAGGATGAGTTAGTCTGAGTTAGTTTGGGTTAGATTTAGTTAGCTTGGGTTAGGATGAGTTAGTTAGGGTAAGGATGAGTTAGTCTGAGTTAGTTTGGGTTAGATTTAGTTAGTTTGGGCAAGGATGAGTTAGTTAGGGTAAGGATGAGTTAGTCTGAGTTAGTTTGGGTTAGATTTAGTTAGCTTGGGTTAGGATGAGTTAGTTAGGGTAAGGATGAGTTAGTCTGAGTTAGTTTGGGTTAGATTTAGTTAGTTTGGGCAAGGATGAGTTAGTTAGGGTAAGGATGAGTTAGTCTGAGTTAGTTTGGGTTAGATTTAGTTAGCTTGGGTTAGGATGAGTTAGTTAGGGTAAGGATGAGTTAGTCTGAGTTAGTTTGGGTTAGATTTAGTTAGTTTGGGCAAGGATGAGTTAGTTAGGGTAAGGATGAGTTAGTCTGAGTTAGTTTGGGTTAGATTTAGTTAGTTTGGGCAAGGATGAGTTAGTTAGGGTAAGGATTAGGGTAAGGATGAGTTAGTCTGAGTTAGTTTGGGTTAGATTTAGTTAGCTTGGGCTAGGATGTGTTAGTTAGGCTAAGGATGAGTTAGTCTGAGTTAATTTGGGTTAGATTTAGTTAGTTTGGGCAAGGATGAGTTAGTTAGGGTAAGGATGAGTTAGTCTGAGTTAGTTTGGGTTAGATTTAGTTAGTTTGGGCAAGGATGAGTTAGTTAGGGTAAGGATGAGTTAGTCTGAGTTAGTTTGGGTTAGATTTAGTTAGTTTGGGCAAGGATGAGTTAGTTAGGGTAAGGATGAGTTAGTCTGAGTTAGTTTGGGTTTGGGTTAGTTAGCTTGGGTTATGATTAGTTAGTTTGGGTTAGGCTGAGTTAGTTAGGATAAGTTAGTCTGAGTTAGTTTAAATTAGATTGAGTTTGGGTTAGGATGAAGTAGTTTAGATTAGGATTACTAAATTTGGGTTAGGATGAGCTAGTTCGGGTAAGGATGAGTTAGTCTAAGTTAGTTTTGGTTTGATTGAGTTAGTTTGGGTTAGAATGAGTTCGTTTGAGTTAGTTTGGGTTAGATTGAGTAAGAATGAGTTAGTTTGGGTTAGGGTGAATTAGGTTGAGTTAGGATTAGTTAAGATGAGCTTTGGTATATTTTGCGCTACTTATGGTTAGGGTTTTTTTGTTGTTTATTTTTTAGTTTCCTGCTTTTTGTTATGTCATATTGTGTATTTTAGTTTCACATTTGTTATTTTGGTTTTATATATTTTTGTGGTTTTTATGTGTATTCTGGTTTTGTGTATCTTAATTTCTTGCTAGTTTACTTTTATTTTAGCTCCTTAATCACATATGTACAAAATGATGCAAATAATGGCTTTTATTTTTAACACCAGGTGACAGTAATGAGTTAAATCACAACCACTTTCACTAACTACCAGAAATGAGTATTATTCTTCACTCCAAGTCGCATTTATTAGCCAACAAAAACGGTTCCTGTAGAATGAAACCGAACTGTAACTACAGAACAGTTCAGTCACTGGACCAGTACCGGATCTTCTCCTCTTCTTTCTTTTCTCATACATCACGTCTCCTTTCATCCTCGCCATCCTGTGTTGAGTGTAATGAGTTACAAAGTAATGCATTACAGTGATAACATTACAAATATCAGTAACTCAGTAATATAACTAAGTACATTTTCTACCTGCAATAAAAGGGTTTGTACTCAGAAAAACATTTGAGGTGTTCATGAGGTTTTATTTAACTGCAGCCTCTTTTTCCTTGATGACTTTAACATGAGAGGCCATTAGGTCAGCAGCACACGACATGCGTCCTCACCTGCCTGACATGATTACTTGTTGCAGCTCCTGAGCTGCACAGTCACACAGCAGCTCTAACCCCTTTCCCTTAATCCCACTTCCATTTGACATGCATCACACCCCATTCCTCACGTGTCCTAGATCAGCTTTACCTCTCACACTGTGAACTCCGAGCTCTGCTACATGTCCTGAAGATTTAATACACCAGAGGAACCTGAGCATCAGACACCAGACTGCCGGGTCACCTTGAAGGAGCTGAACTTTGTTCCGTTCATCTGATTGTTGCTTTGCAGTCACGCAGCGAACACCTGCTGTTCTGCAGAGTAAATGTGGATCAAACAACAGCTTGATCCTCCTCCTGCAGCTCAGCTGTGATCCTCAGGTGTGAGGGACGTTCTCGCAGGATTTCCATAAAGACACAAAAAAAAAAACTTGAACATTGATTCATTGTATCATCTGACACGTGAATGCTCTACATCGAATGTTCTCTAGGGTCACAAATATGTTGGTGGAGCTCATCAAGTTAAATCCAGTCTCCTACAAAACTCCTGATCTGGTCCTCATCTGTTTTCAGTCAGACTGTCCTGGAGTCTCTTAAATAGTCTCTGTCAGTAGTTCTTCAGACTCTCTGAAGGTCCTTCTTTGGGTTTTGTGGATTTTCCTGCTTTTCACTTCTTTTCTGTGTCTTTGTAACTGACACGAACACTAGAGAAGACAGTAGAAGTTTCGGGTTGCTGCTGCAGATGAACAGAATCTGAAGAATCTTTAGGAAATTGGGACAGACTCAGTAAAGACCTGAGGGATGCATCGTCTCTCAGCTGATCCCCTGTATGACACATTTTCAGCTAACAGCTGCTGGTCAGTGTTTTAGTTAGAGCATCAAAGAACTTCACAGAGATGTTGAAATCAATAATCAAAGATCCTTCCAGGTGTTTGAAGTTCATGTAACGTGAGAAGATTCTCAGTTTAAGAGCAACATTAGGGGAGTTTTATTAGATCCACCTTCAGGAGACATTGTCCCTGAATGCAGCTCTGAGGTGGTTTTATGGGCCCACTCAGAACCCTCTGATGCTGTTCATTTGTTGTATTGAAATATTAAGGAATATATGTAGAGAAACAGTTAAATCCATCTCTGGGTTTGTTTATTCATCCATGTTTGTTGTTCGGGGGACGAACCTCTGCTGTTTGTGCTGCTTCAGCAGATTTCAGTATGTTTTCTTCCTGCTTCCTTCAGGCTCACCTGTTGCTCTGAGATGTCCATGTTCTCTGTTTTTGTGTTTATTTTGTAACGTTACATGTCTGTATTTTATTTTTTCTACAGTCCTGGGAGAGAATGAACAAAATAAAAGAGACAGTAAATTCATCAGATGCTGTAGGATAATATGTTTCTAGTCTGTATTTCAGATGGTTGTAGTTTGGTGCTGATGACTTCTGACATGTTTGAAGATGAACTGTGTTTAATGTTTCTGTCTCTCTCCAGTCTGAAGTATTTTCCTCCTCAGCTCAGATGAATCCAGATAACCTCTCCATCCTCGCAGCTCTTCAGTTTGTTTATTGTTCTTAAATGAATCAGATTCATTCAGCTTTAGTTCCGCTGCACGTTGTTTCCTGCAGCGACTCTGAACTGCTGCTGAAAAACACAACAGAACCACGAGACGTTCAGGAAAACATCAGCGTTGAGTCCAGAACAGCCTGTTTCTCACAGATCAGCACCAAGATGTGTTTGTTTCTGATCACTGCTTCACCGAAACCTCCGGTGCAGAAAAACAAACCGTTGTGTTTCAGATGTTTCAAATGATTCTTCAATAAATCTGATGGAAAAATGACTGTTAATTAATCTACAGACATAATTATCTGCTTAAAACATTTAACATCAGAATAAACAAATTGTGTCTGAAGCTTCAATTAAATTACTTAAAAAAACATTTCAAAATAATTTGCTATAAAGAACAAAGTTGAAGATATTTGAATATTTACTGATATTTTGTGACTTTATAATGGAGAAGAGAAAATCTTTCCATCCGAAGGTCACGTGTTCTCCTGGTGCACGGCGGGTTTCTTCAGGGTCTCACACAGACCAACAACATGCTGGACGTTCACTGGCAGCTCTAAATTGTCCCCGTGTGTGAGAGTGGTTGTCTATACATGTAACCCAGTGATGGACATGTGACCTGTCCAGGTATAGCCCCGCCCCTCACCCCATGACAGCTGGAGACAGACAGCTGTGACCCTGAACAGAATGAAACAGATACAGATAATGACTGTTTGTAATTTTAAAAGTTTTAGTTTTTTTACATTTAAAAGAAAGAAGTTGAAAATGTTAAAACTATTTCATCTTGTATTTTGTAAGTTGTTTCATTATAATTTAGTTTTGCTTGCAGTGTTTTGGCTTCATTAGTCTGAAACATTTAAATTTGTTTGAAGGAAGTAAATTAAGAGTCTGTTAGTAAATTAGCTTTTTGTTTTTGTAGTACTACTTTTTACCACCAGGGGGACCAAAGTTTGATCCAGACAGTGCAAAGACTCATGGGAATTGGCGTGTAAATCTTTAACGGTTTTAAAGTTGTTACTGCTGTTGTTATTGTATTTGGACTTTGATTGTTGTGGTTTTCAGACTTTGTGTGAACAGAAAAGACAGAAACATCAAATAAATCTGAAAAACCTCTCCAGAGATCAAATTGTAACGGCAGTGGTTTCAGTTATTTTTTATTTATTCTGTGGAATATTTTGATGTTGAGGAAAAGAGCTGAGCCTGTTTGTTGTTCTCAGTGCTGTAAGTTGTTGTGTGAACTTTGACCCTGACTGGATGGAAACTATTCAGTCACAAATCAAAGTGTCCACTTTGTTTCGATGCTTCTACAACAATAAATCTGACTCATAAAGTCATTTAGGTTTTAAAACCAGTTTTAATGTTTTACAATTCAGTGAGAAACGTTTTTATTTGCCTGAAAACTTTTGTTACTTTTTAATGTTTTGGGTTTAAGTCTCTGTGTTCACAGAAATATCTTAAGAATTAACAAGTTGACGCTTTAAACTGTGACATGCTGCAGAAACTGGATCAGTACCACCTTCCACAGTTCTGCACAGCTCCACCTGTGAGGAGCAAACAGGACGCTGCTCTGCTCATTCACATCAAACGATGCGTTCAAATGTTAGCTGTCACTAAATGGAGGCGTGGAGAGTTGAGACAGTAGTCAAGCTGAACGTAGTTAAACAACATGCACAAAGCAGCTGATCACATGGGAACCCAGCTGGAACAACATCTTTCAGAAAGAATGCATCTTTTTTTGTCTTTCCCAAAAATAGATTTCATGTAAACGATGAAACAACCAGAAAGGAAACATGATTCTCACGTCCAGTAAAACGTCTTTCATGAATATCAGAAACATGTCGCTGTTCATGAACCCAAATCTATAAATGAAACATGGAGAAAAATTGAATCATTCCACACGACATCTCTAAACATTTCAGCACTGCAGTCAGAAAAAAATATGAAATAATTAAATATTAGAACAAGTTATGTTAGATGAACTGCTGCACGGCTTTTATCCTCAGAAAACCGGGTCGACTTGGGAAAAAAAGACCAGAATATGTGCCGATGATGACGATGACGATGACGATAACGATGGTGATGATGACGATGACGATGACGATGGTGATGATGACGATGACGATGACGATGACGATGACGATAACGATGGTGATGATGACGATGACGATGGTGATGATGACGATGACGATGACGATGACGATGACGATGATGACGATGACGATAACGATGGTGATGATGACGCTGACGATGACGATGGTGATGATGACGATGGTGATTATGACGGTGACGGTGACGATGACGATGGCGATGATGACGATGACGATGACGATGACGATGGTGATGGTGATGATAACGATGACGATAGTGATGGTGACGATGACGATGACGATGACGATGACGATGACGATGGTGATGATGACGATGACGATGGTGATGATGACGATGACGATGACGGTGACGATGACGATGGTGATGATGACGATGGTGATGATGATGACGATGGTGATGACGACGATGATGATGACGATGACGATGACGATGACGATGGCGATGGCGATGATGACGATGACGATGACGATGACGATGGTGATGGTGATGACGATGACGATGGTGATGATGACGATGGCAATGGTGATGATGACGATGATGATGATGACGATGATGACGATGACGATGGTGATGACGACGGTGACGATGACGATGATGATGACGACGGTGACGATGATGATGACGATGGTGACGATGACGATGGTGACGACGACGGTGACGATGACGACGGTGACGATGACGACGGTGACGATGACGATGGTGATGACGACGGTGACGATGGTGATGGTGACGATGATGACGATGGTGATGGTGATGATGACGATGACGATAACGATGGTGATGATGACGATGGTGATGGTGATGGTGATGGTGATGATGACGATGACGATGACGATGACGATGACGATGACGATGACGATGGCGATGGCGATGATGACGATGACGATGACGATGGTGATGATGACGATGGTGATGATGACGATGGTGACGATGACGATGATGATGATGACGGTGACGGTGACGGTGACGATGACGATGACGATGACGGTGACGGTGACGATGACGATGACGATGACGGTGACGATGACGATGGTGATGATGACGATGGTGATGACGATGACGATGGTGATGATGACGATGGCAATGGTGATGATGACGATGGTGATGATGATGATGACGGTGACGGTGACGATGACGATGACGATGACGATGACGGTGACGATGACGATGACGATGGTGATGACGACGATGACGATGACAATGACGATGGTGGTGACGATGACGATGGTGATGACGACGGTGACGATGACGACGGTGACGATGACGATGACGATGGTGATGACGATGGTGACGATGACGATGACGATGTCGATGACGATGACGGTCACGGTGACGGTGACGATGGTGATGATGATGACGATGGTGATGACGACGATGATGATGACGATGACGATGACGATGACGATGGCGATGGTGATGATGACGATGGTGATGACGACGATGGTGATGACGATGACGATGGTGATGATGACGATGACGATGGTGATGATGACGATGACGATGACGATGACGATGGTGATGATGACGATGGTGATGATGACGATGACGATGTCGATGACGATGACGGTCACGGTGACGGTGACGATGGTGATGATGATGACGATGGTGATGACGACGATGGTGATGGCGATGGTGACGATGACGATGGTGATGACGACGAAGGTGATGACGACGGTGACGTTGGTGATGACGATGGTGACGATGACGATGGTGATGACTACGGTGACGATGGTGATGACTACGGTGACGGTAACGATGCAACGAAGGTGATGACGACGGAGACGATGATGACAATGACGACGAAGGTGATGACGACGGTGACGTTGGTGATGACGATGGTGACGATGACGATGGTGATGACTACGGTGACGATGGTGATGACTACGGTGACGATGGTGATGGTGATGGTGATGGTGATGGTGATGACGATGACGATGACGATGGTGACGATGACGATGGTGACGATGACGGTGACGATGACGATGGTGATGACGACGATGACGATGACAATGACGATGGTGATGACGATGACAATGGTGATGACGACGATGACGATGACAATGACGATGGTGGTGACGATGACGATGGTGGTGACGATGACGATGGTGATGACGACGGTGACGATGACGATGGTGATGACGACGGTGACGATGGTGATGACGATGGTGACGATGACGATGGTGACGACGACGGTGACGATGACGACGGTGACGATGACGACGGTGACGATGACGACGGTGACGATGACGATGGTGATGACGACGGTGACGATGGTGATGGTGACGATGACGACGATGGTGATGGTGATGATGGTGATGATGACGATGGTGACGATGACGGTGACGATGGTGATGACGATGGTGACGATGACGATGGTGGTGACGATGACGATGGTGATGACGACGGAGACGATGACGACAATGACGATGACGATGGTGATGATGATGGTGACGGTGATGATGATGACGATGGTGATGGTGACGATGATGGTGACGGTGATGATGATGACGATGGTGATGATGACGATGGTGATGATGACGATGGTGATGATGATGTAAAAAGTTTCTTGGAGAAAATTTAGATAAAAATCAGTTTAAAGTATTGACGCTCCTGCTTGTCCCCCTGAGGACAACCATGTCCCCTACAGAAGTAGACCTGACTGCAGCCCCTTGTGCCCCACATGCCTCGAGCGCACAGCGAATGAAAGGCTGTTTCCTGAGCCAAGAGCCGGCTGCCAGCTACAGAAGCTCCAGGTCCAAGAATCCAGTGTGCTGCATTTTCAGAGAACTGGATAAATACAGAATGTGACACCAGCCTGTTTGTTTTGGCCCACATGCTCCCAAACTTTCACTGAGGACACGACCCCATTCTCACTGTAAAGAGGGGCCACAGCAATCTGAGAGGGGCCCAGGGCCAGAAATGCTCAGCCTGTCCAGGTGACCTGTCCAGGTGCAGCTCCGCCTCTCTCCTGTTGATTGCTGGGATGGGTTCCAGCTTCCTGTGAGATCCAGACTGAGTAAAGACTTTTATTTGATGTTGTTTTAAACTGTTGACTAAACAAACTGTGTTCAATGTGTTTTATATTTCCACATGAACAAAAGTGAGTTTTTCTGCTTTTTTCTTTGATTAATGAAAAAAAACAATCCTGACAAAAGTCGAGCAGTTTTCCCAGAAACAGATGATGGAAAACATCTTGTAATCAGGCCACTGTGGTTTCTTCTCAGGATGTGATGGTTGCTATCAGAGCTTCACTGAGCGGCCTACAGTTCAGATGTTTCATATTTCCAGTTCACGTGAAAAATATAAAAGTACGAGGCTGTTCTCATATCTCACAACTTTCTGTCTGCTCTGCATCAGCTGCTCTGTTGGAAAACAAGCCAGAGAAGAGCTGAAGTAAAATCACGAGTCTTTAAATCCCAAACATCTGAGATCTGATCAAAATGTACACTAATATCTCAGTTTAACAGGAAATACTACAACTTCAACTGGACAAACAACGTCAGAGAAACAGAAAAAATTGAGGTAAAAACAACAAAAATACCAAAAATTGCCAGGTCCCCAAAACCACACAATCTGTAAGTTATAAAATGTGGTGGAGAATGTTCCCATCCGAGGAAACATCTGTCAGTAGAGTAACCAGATCAAACCAACAGTAAAGAAGAACAAAGTGACTTCAGTCAAACTGGATTTAAATATCCGTCATTGATCCTCCTCCGACTGATTTGTTTCAGACTGTCTGGATTATGGAACAAACCTCTGCGGGTGAGATTGTACTTGAACACACTCCATTCTGATGAACACAAAGTGGATCTGGTTTTCTCAACCCAGTCCATGGTCCTGGTTATTGCAGACCGAACAGTCCTTTACAACATTATACTGCATACATTTCTAAAATGTAATTCATCTAAAGGCCAAAGATCAGTGAAAAGTTTCTCTCTTCATTTCTCATCATGATCCGGGAGATTGTGTCAGTCGGTTTTTGATATTATTTAGAATTTCAATGAGGTGAGACTCAGTGGCAGCACAGTGTCTCCACTCCAGTCCACCAGGTGGCAGTGATGAGCTGAATCCTCATCTGTCTGTTTTGAAAGGAATAAAACTAAGCAGGTATTCGCCTTATGCTCATTCCCACAATGCTCTGCGCCTGCCGACAGCTGAGAGAACATGGTGCTCCAGTCGGATTTTATCAGAATTTAAGGTGAGTTTAAAGTTTCATTTCTGCAAATAGCTTGATTAAGATAGTTTTCAATGTTTTTGACACGTGTCCTAGTGGTGAAACATCATAAACTGTCCACTAACCCCTTTTGGGGACATGTAGCAGCTTCTTTTTATACCCTGAACTTTATCTAGACCTTGTCTGTTGCCACAGTTTGATGCAGCACATCTTGAACCCGACTTTTCAGGATTTTGCACATGAATTCTCATCTCTCTATTGAAAACGTACAAACCGGATGTTGCCGGTCGGCGCCGTGCATCATGGGTATTTGCATGTGGTGAATTGAAAGTCGAAACCGTGGATATACCATTTGCACACATCCTGATTTTACTGCCAGAAATACGTATTTGTTGAGGAACTCTGTTTCAATGGCGCATGCAAGAAGCAAAAGTTATTGCAGCATACCAGGCTGTTTTTCTTATCCTTTGTCTGAAGCAGCCCTACCTTCATTTCCATTCCTTTCCAACATCAATTGATGTTTGAGAAAAGTGGGTAAGGGCGATCAGGCGAGACAAGGCGCCCAATTTTGATATTAGAAAGGACAGTACTTACAGTAGACACTTCTTGCCTGAAGATAATGTGGCGGGGCTAACTGTTAGCCACCTGAAGTCTGCTGCAGTACCAAGTTTATTCACGTGGAATAACTTCACACCAGGTACTAATAAGGAGTCTGTGTTTGTGCAGCTGTTCCTACAAGAACTGGAGAGCCAGGAGCTCGAGAGGGCAAAGAAGGTGACAAGTCTGGACCATGATCATGCTACACCACCCCCTGCACCACCTAGCCATCACAAAGACCTGGCAGTCTGATACAGTTAATGCATTTTATACTACAATGACAAACATTATGTACAGAAACACACAATACCAGAGAGAAATGGTAGGCTAACTAATGTTAGCATATTACTATATGAAAGACGTTCAACAAACAGAATGACCTGATGCTGCAATGCTTCATTCAATAGAGACTATAATACTTCAGTTAAGTTGTATCTATACCAACTATACACAAAGTAGTTAAGTCTAAGCAGTAAATGCTAATGATCTTTTGTAAATCAAAGTTCAGTAGAAGCTAGGTAGGCTAACATGATAACCCTCTACTTACCTTCATATTTTTCAATAAACTGTTGGTGAAAAAATGTATATCCCTTCTTCCTTGTTCCCTTTTGTTAAGGAACCTTTCCACATCACGGACATTGGAAAGCACACTTACAGAATGCTGTGGTGTCCATGAGGCGACGGGTGTATTTACATTTAGATTTAAAATTTAACATTTAGATTCAGATACTGAATGTTTTTAAGTTGATAAATATTGTGTCAAATATGCTAAAAAGTCACTTTCAAGAATTCACTCCATTTTTTAGACATTGTTTTCAGCTAAATGTGACAAAACCCATAAAAATCATTCCATCTTTATTATATTTGAAGGTGTGATATTTTCTCTTCACACAGGAAACATCTGCAGCCTCATTACATCAGGTTTGTTAGTGGACTGAACCAGAGATCTCATAACTGGGTCCGTGTGCGTGTGATTGGGCAGCCTGTTGGCGTGATGTGTAAAACTACAGTTTGTTTGTAGCACAGCGTGTTCTGGTGTTCCCTCCTCTGGATCACACCCCCTCCTCTCCCTGACTGTGCTTTCCACCCGGAGCTGCAGGCCTGGAACAGCAGAGAACTCTTGTTATCACATGCCTCAGTGATGAAATGGTTAGACAGGAAGCATGGTGGGCGGGGGTCATGTGACCACCTGCAGAGCGTGAGGACAAAGTGGTGGGAGCTTCCCTGCGGTGTCTCTGCTTCGGTCTACTTAGCAGCTCTTAGAGAACAAAGGATCTGCAGATCGAGGTCAGTGTGTCTCACTTTTCTTCTGGTGACCTCAGGTGACTGTAGGCCGACTCACACGGCTAGTTTAATAGGAACGAGGTTTCCCAAATCAGGACCGGCTACAGGCTTTTCTTTTTCTAATGTGGTGGAAGATGAGTCACCATGATACTTTCATCTATTTGTTTTTCTTTTGAGAATCTTGTCACATTTTCAATTTTCAAAACGTTTGTTCTTTTTTAATCAGTGATTGGTAATGGTGGTGAAAATTAATTGATTAAATACAATGTGATAATCACCTTAAAGTCATGTGACTGACCAAAGACAGATCAAAGAGAAAGATAACTAATGTGGCGGTATTGTTGTGTGAAGGAGGCTATCAGCTGCTGTGGGCCTCTGAAGATCTGGTGAAGCCTTGATGAATCCAACATGTTTGTCTAAAACAAGCCTGCAGATCCTTGATTTGACTGAGACTGAGAGACTCTGGAGGCCATGTCAGCTTCTATGTTCCTGAAACACTTCTGCAGAGTGTCACTGAGCATCATCCTGTGAAAGGGTCCAGGTGAGATCCACAGGAACGACAGGATCCATGGTCTCCAGTAGCCTCACACTACCCCACTGGCACATCTCTCAATGAAAGTGTTAACAACAAAAATCCCAGAGTTTAACACTAGAAACCCTGGAAATGTAATTCCTACTGAGGTGTCCACACTCAGGGGGGTTAACAACATGTTTGTATCATGTGAAAACCTTCCATGAACATTAGTGATCACAACAAGTTACATAAATACTGTGTTTATAGAAAGAATCTTGTACAATTATTGATCCATCACACTGACATGCTGACTCCACCCCCATGCAACTGGGAGTCTGAAAAAAGTTCTCTACTTTTCTATAACTAATTAGTAGCATAATGTAAAATATTTACTTTATACATCAGTGACCTGCTAAATCCAGTACAACACTGAGTTTATGAACAAAATGGGCATCTTCATGAGTTTGATCTGCTGACACTGACAGACTGAATCAGACGGGTCAGATCAGGTCAGTCAGATGGAAGATGTAGTCAGACTGACAAACATATCAGTCATACATCACCAGAAATAAACCAACAGTAAACAGACTAACAGGTGATCTGCCTGATTTTATCATCTGTGGCGATCTGTAAAAAACACTGAAGCCGTTTATGTGATCAGCACAAATGAAACAAACTGTTAAAAGACTGAATATAAAACAGACTGAATGAAGCGTGAGGAAGGAGCAGACTGCTCTGTGGTATGTGGTGATCAGGTTGCTGTATTTGCATCACAACAGCATGAAAACAAAAGAAGTCAGCGTGAAACTTCATTGACGTTAGTGAATCTGGGACAGATTTTACAAAAAATGTGTATGATTTTGAGTTTCTAGAGTTAAACCCAGTTTAGTTATCCTGGTTTAGTGTCTAAACAACAGAGTAACAAGGACATGAACGTCCTTTCTATGGTAGAAGAAACGTGATGAGGTTAACAGACCAGTCCACCGTCTTCCATTGTTCCAGTTTGACTGTCTAGTTTTCATGTCTCTACTGTAAATGTTTTGGGTGATGGACATTAATTAGCATGAATACCCTGACTGGTCTCTCAGTCTCATCTTGGTCCTCCTTGAGTCTGTTTTTATCTCCAGTTTCCCTCCTTTGATCCAGGAACGTTCCACAGAGCAGCATCTTTGTAACTTTTGGTTCTTTGAACATTTTCTAGGACAAACTGAATTTTTGTCCCACCTGTCTCTCCATGGTAACAAGATAACCAACATCATGTCACCTGTCAGTGGACACAACTGTACGATCAGTGTCTTGCTTCATGCTTCTTCTAAATGAAGATAACCCAGATCTCAGATCAGAATGTAGTAAGTCATCAGTTAGTGTGGAGAGTGTTTGAAGGTCCACCTAAAGGTTCAGGTTGACTGCTGGCTGAATCTGCTTCATACTCAAACTGAACATACAAACAAACTGGGACGTAAGATACTGAACTGCCGAAGTCTTCTGGGACATCAACTTCAGCTTTAGTTAGGCTTGGTTAAATCCTCATGGTTTAGTTCTTATTATGAAACACTAATCAGTGACTGTCAAGGTGTCTTTGTGATCAACATGAAGCCTTGAACTGGACCAGCAGCTCAGAACAAAGAGTCCATCTCCCAGAATGAAAACCAGGAGACTCTGAACACTCTGACCTGTTTTCTTCAGCAGAGATAATTCTGCTGAACATATGAATGAAAGCTAATCAAAACGGTCAGCTAGCGGTCACCGTGTGAAGTCAACGTCCCAAAGAAAGCTCTCTTTGTGGAGATGGAGGTGCTGCTCTTTTGGTTTTTCTCTCATTAGAGGATGGCGTGACACAAAGACCTTTTAGTATATGAACACAATCAGTTTCAAACACAGTTGAAACATCTCGTGTCCACAGTAAACAGGAAGTGTAACAAAGCCACGCCGTGTGCGCCTCGTTTAACAATTAGTGCTCCGGTAATAAACAACAGATTGTGTGTTTGAGCCTCATTATTTAACATGTTAGCTCATGTTGATGGAGCAGATCCCAGAGTCCAGATCCATGATCCCAGAGTCCAGATCCATGATCCCCGAGTCCAGATCCATGATCCCCGAGTCCAGATCCATGATCCCCGAGTCCAGATCCCCAAGTCCAGATCCCCGAGTCCAGATCAATGATCCCTGAGTCCAGATCAATGATCCATGAGACCAGATCAATGATCCCTGAGTCCAGATCCATGATCCCTGAGTCCAGATCAATGATCCCAGAGTCCAGATCAATGATCCCTGAGTCCAAGTCAATGATCCCAGAGTCCAGATCAATGATCCCTGAGTCAAGATCCATGATCCCTGAGACCAGATCAATGATCCCAGAGTCCAGATCAATGATCCCAGAGTCCAGATCTATGATCCCCGAGTCCAGATCCCCAAGTCCAGATCCCTGAGACCAGATCAATGATCCCTGAGTCCAGATCAATGATCCCTGAGTCCAGATCAATGATCCCTGAGACCAGATCAATGATCCCTGAGTCCAGATCCATGATGCCTGAGACTAGATCAATGATCCCAGAGTCCAGATCAATGATCCCAGAGTCCAGATCTATGATCCCCGAGTCCAGATCCCCAAGTCCAGATCCCCGAGTCCAGATCAATGATCCCCAAGTCCAGATCAATGATCCCTGAGTCCAGATCAATGATCCCTGAGACCAGATCAATGATCCATGAGTCCAGATCAATGATCCCAGAGTCCAGATCTATGATCCCCGAGTCCAGATCCCCAAGTCCAGATCCCCGAGTCCAGATCAATGATCCCTGAGTCCAGATCAATGATCCCTGAGACCAGATCAATGATCCCTGAGTCCAGATCCATGATCCCTGAGACCAGATCAATGATCCCTGAGTCCAGATCCATGATCCCAGAGTCCAGATCTATGATCCCCGAGTCCAGATCCCCAAGTCCAGATCCCAGAGTCCAGATAAATGATCCCTGAGACCAGATCAATGATCCCTGAGTCCAGATCAATGATCCCAGAGTCCAGATCAATGATCCCTGAGTCCAAGTCAATGATCCCAGAGTCCAGATCCATGATCCCTGAGTCCAGATCCATGATCCCTGAGTCCAGATCAATGATCCCAGAGTCCAGATCTATGATCCCCGAGTCCAGATCCCCAAGTCCAGATCAATGATCCCTGAGTCCAGATCAATGATCCCTGAGTCCAGATCAATGATCCCAGAGTCCAGATCTATGATCCCCGAGTCCAGATCCCCAAGTCCAGATCCCCGAGTCCAGATAAATGATCCCTGAGACCAGATCAATGATCCCTGAGTCCAGATCAATGATCCCAGAGTCCAGATCAATGATCCCTGAGTCCAGATCAATGATCCCAGAGTCCAGATCCATGATCCCTGAGTCCAGATCCATGATCCCTGAGTCCAGATCAATGATCCCAGAGTCCAGATCTATGATCCCCGAGTCCAGATCCCCAAGTCCAGATCCCCGAGTCCAGATCAATGATCCCTGAGTCCAGATCAATGATCCCTGAGTCCAGATCCATGATCCCAGAGTCCAGATCCATGGTCCCAGAGTCCAGATCAATGATCCCTGAGACCAGATCCATGATCCCTGAGTCCAGATCAATGATCCCAGAGTCCAGATCAATGATCCCAGAGTCCAGATCAATGATCCCTGAGTCCAAGTCAATGATCCCAGAGTCCAGATCCATGATCCCTGAGTCCAGATCCATGATCCCCGAGTCCAGATCCCCGAGTCCAGATCAATGATCCCAGAGTCCAGATCCATGATATATTATCATTATCATATTATAATAGATATATTATATTTTTCACCAGCTGATGTTTGTATATGAGCTGGTGGTTTTATGTTTCCCTGATCGGTTCTCGGTCCTGTTCTTCTGTTTGTTCTTCTGAACATTAGCTGGTACTGACACATTAGATATTGTCACATGTAATAGAGCTGAAGAGAATCTTCCAGTCTGATTTATTCGTGTTTCTGTTGACTTCAGTCTCATTATTTTGCTCTTGAACCGATGTTAGCGCAGTCGTTGTTAATGAGTGAACCCGCGTGCTGCAGTAGACTTGGCTGAGATCATCTCGTTGGGAGCTAATGATTTAATAAGGGTTAAGTGCAGTCTCATTTAGACTGATGTTAAAGGTCTTCTCCATTTTGGAGTCCACCTTAAACCTCCCCGACCCTACATCCTGTCAGACAACTCTGAGGGTCACAATGCTCCAAGATCCCAGGAAATGTAGAAATCTTCTCAGCTGGTCCCTCAACAGGTAATCTGAGTAGTCATGAGCCGAGTAGCCTCTGATCCTGAAGTAATCAGAGTCCAAGGCTGAGACACTAAGACGCATCTGAAACTACAATCCTGTTCTTGGAGCATCATGTTATTTACTCTGAGGCTCCACTGAATTCATGGATTGAAAGGTCACGATCTGTCTGTGGTGCTAATCTGTGTGACACAAGCAGGACAACGAGCACAGTGATGTTTCAAACAAAACAAAAACACAGACTTGCAGCATTAGGAGGATTATCCAGAGACAAACAAACGTAATCATTTAAAAAGACAAATGTTACTGTGAAAGAGCTCAACGTTACTATAAACTCCATAAATACATTTACTCAGTACAACTTTCTTCCTGCTGCTCATTTAGTTTAAAATAAAACTCCTGCGTCTCTGTTTTTATCTAATAACTTTACATCCTGTTTCTTTCTCTGAACTTTTGACCCTTTGACTGTCTCACCATTTGGATTATTTATATTTTATTTAAAGCATATTTTATAAGACTCCTGAGAATTCTACCAGCATCGGACCCCGACCCCGACCCCGACCCGGACCCGGACCCCGACCCCGACCCCGACCCCGACCCGGACCCTGACCCCGACCCCGACCCCGACCCCGACCCGGACCCGGACGATGACCCTAACGATGACCCTGACCCCGACCCGGACCTGGACCCTGACTCTAAGGGAACACAGCTGATCCTGCTCTGCTGGACTGAAACACATTTTATTTTTCTGAACAAATAAGACAGAAACACCTCAAACAGTTACAGGTAGAAAGTGAGATGAGCCCGACCCGGACCCCGACACGGACCCCGACACGGACCCCGACCCTGAAAGTGAGACGAGCGTGGTGTGAGATGTGCATGTGTTCTAGAGAACTTAGAGAACCTCATTCTGTTTGAGTGAGGAACAATAAAAAAAACAAACTCTGGCAAACTCAATTCAATAAAACAAAATTCTGCATTTGCAGTTAAACAAAAAAAGATTTTATTTAAACTTTTTAATTTACAACTGAAAATCAATGACTGAGATTAACCAACATTACATTTCAAAATAAAATACAAAATCTCTGGAACTCAACGACAGTCTGACTGTTGGGATCAGTTAAACCAGATAACCTGAAAATAACCATCTGTTTTCTAATACAGACCCTGGAGTCTTTGCTAACAACAACTCATAGCATCAGTCACAGAAAAGAGTTTTTTTTCTTTTGTAATCCAGTTTAAGATAATCTGTGCTAAATGAATGTTCCCAAACAGAGATTTCTGGATTACTGGCAGAATATTCTGAGTATTACATAAAAGCAGGCTGATTTGTGTCATCTCATTTGTTTTGGACTGAGTGAGGTGTAAACACTCCTCGTGGTCAGTGTTCCAAACGTAATGTTCCTGCTGAGGGGGAGAAGGTGAGCTGTTAAGCAGATTTACACTAGTAGCTGTTGCAGTATTTACGGAAGTAGAGTGTAAAGATAGCAGACAGGTTTAGCAGGATTGAAGGAGACTTTTCTAAAAGACAAGTTGACCTAAAGCTCCATGTTAAGAACAGATAAACCCAGAATGAAACAAACAGCCGTGTGTGGAAACACGTGTCTTTCTGCAGCTAACGTCAACGTGCAAAACATCAACATCTCACCTGATGAACTTTCACTCTCCAGGAGATACTTTTATTTTTATTTCAGGTACCTCCACTGAGAAGAGTTACAGTTCTGTTCACTGCAGCTTTAATCCACTCAAAGAATTTTCACCTTTTGGATTAAAATCTGAGGGAAGTTCTCAGAAGGAACGTGGACAGTCTCACGTTGTCCTTTAGAAGCAGCAGAGATCAGATTGTTACTGTTTGTCTGAATCAGCAGACGAGACGTCGAAGAAAACATCACGTCTTTGTTTTAACTCTGTTAAACAGTTTTAGACCCTCTTCAGACTGAATGTTTCCCCGTGTCTCTGTGATGGACTGGTGAACTGTCCAGGTCTCCACAGACATCACAGAACCTGTCCACGTCTCCACAGACATCACAGAACCTGTCCAGGTCTCCACAGACATCATGGACCATGTCCAGGTCTCCACAGACATCACAGAATCTGTCCAGGTCTCCACAGACATCATGGACCCTGCACACGTCTCCACAGACATCACAGAACCTGTCCAGGTCTCCACAGACATCATGGACCCTGTCCAGGTCTCCACAGACATCATGGACCATGTCCAGGTCTCCACAGACATCACAGAACCTGTCCACGTCTCCACAGACATCACAGAACCTGTCCACGTCTCCACAGACATCACAGAACCTGTCCAGGTCTCCACAGACATCATGGACCCTGTCCAGGTCTCCACAGACATCATGGACCCTGCACACGTCTCCACAGACATCATGGACCCTGTCCAGGTCTCCACAGACATCATGGACCCTGTCCACGTCTCCACAGACATCACAGAACCTGTCCAGGTCTCCACAGACATCATGGACCCTGTCCAGGTCTCCACAGACATCACAGAACCTGTCCAGGTCTCCACAGACATCATGGACCCTGCACACGTCTCCACAGACATCATGGACCCTGTCCAGGTCTCCACAGACATCATGGACCCTGCACACGTCTCCACAGACATCATGGACCCTGCACACGTCTCCACAGACATCATGGACCCTGCACACGTCTCCACAGACATCAAGGACCCTGTCCAGGTCTCCACAGACATCACGGACCCTGTCCAGGTCTCCACAGACATCATGTACCCTGTCCAGGTCTCCACAGACATCATGGACCCTGCACACGTCTCCACAGACATCATGGAAAGTCTGGGATTCCCCAAGAAGAGCTCGAAAGTTTTGCTCAGGTAAACGTGGTGGAAGAAGATGATGGGCTGCACGGTGGAGCAGTGGGTAGCACTGTTACCTTGCAGTGAGAAGGTCCTGGGTTTGAAGTTAATTAGTAACTGTAAATTGTCCCTTTGTGAGTGTGTGTGTTTGTTTATATGAGGCCCTGTGATGGACAGGTGACCTGTCCAGGTGTAGTCCCGCCCCTCACCCAATGACTGCTGAAGCACCAGTTCTGTGACCGTGAACAGGAAGAAGCGAGTTTAGAGAATGTCTGAATGACTAGAAGAAGAAGATTGTCGTCATCATCATCAAATACGTCCCGAGGTCTTTATGTGCTGCTGTAGTTTAGCTCTAAATTCTGAGAAAACTCTTTAATCTTGATTTGTTGCCAACAGCCTGAAAGTCTCGGGTCTGCTTGAAGCTATTATTTGAGTGCACATTCTTCTCAGACTGACAGCAGGTCCTGTGTCTACTCTTCTTTATAGGTTTCAGGTTAAATAAAACTCATAATGGCTTGTTATTAAAACTATAAAAGCAGCCTTTATGACTGTGGGGCCATGTGGGTCATAAAGTTGGTTTATTGAGCTGAACTTTCTCTCAGTTCAACAGAAACAAACAATGAGGCTTTACTTAGCAACATGGATGGAGACAGTTGTTCTTTGTAACTCCACATTGATCCAAAATCTCAGGTGCTGTGAGTCTACTGAGCATCTGGAACTAGATCTGATCAGAACTCTGGTCTTAAAGAGTCCCTTCCATTAAAAACAGTGTTTCTGAGGTTTCTGTTGAATATTTTAGCTCCACAGGTGTTCTTACCTTCATAGTGGGTGTGAAAACAGGTCAACAACTTCTACTACTACTACTACTACTACTACTACTACTACTACTACTACTACTACTACTGTCATTTAGCAGACGCTTTTATCCAAAGCGACTTACATTGAGAGAACATACAAGCAAGAATTCAAAGAGAAGGAAACAATATAAGGAGGCGGACTGTTTGGAGTCCAGTTTAATTCCGACGCTGATACATCAAGTGTATCAATTTTTTTTATTTTTTATTTTTTTTGTGAGAGATAAATTCTCAAATCGCTATCATAAATCATAAATTAATCCTACATTAAGACTGAAAGTGTTCTTTAAAGAGGTGAGTTTTAAGTCTGCTCTTAAAAGTAGCTGCAGACTCTGAGGATCGGACCGAGTTTGGTAGGTCATTCCACCATCGGGGGACAACAGAGGAGAAGAGTTTGGAACATGATCTCATGCCACGTTGTGGTGGAAGCGCTAGGCGTCTTTCAGCGGCTGAGCGTAGCTGACGCGTGGGAATGTAGGTTTGGATGAAGGAGTGAAGGTAAGTAGGAGCTGTGTGTGTTAGAGTCTCTTTCAGTTTTAATCTCTCAAACTACGCAGGTGGTGATAAAACCAGAGTTCTAACAGTCTGTATTTGTTTCATCACAACTCCTTTGTTTGTTAGTATTCATCAGCTCCTGCAGTTGAAACTACACAGAACAAAAACAACCTGATTCAGTTTGTTTGTGTTATTTACAGACTTTTTCATTGTCTTTCTTTTCACCTTCTTCCTCTTTCAGCTCAAAAATGTCTCTGTTGGCATCTGTCCTTTATTTACATGACAGCCAAGAATGTGACACAGATTCCTAGAACACGGAGTACAAGCCGAACTGAGCCCCCAGTCCTCGTGCGGCTGAGTGGGCAGAGCTCCGACTCTTACAAATCCAGCTATTGTCCCAGTGCAGAGTGTGGAGGAGAGGATTACCACGAGCAGACACCTGTTGTTGTTGTTCACATGCAGATATAGTATCAGAGCTGCTGGTCAATTCTCACCTCTCAGCCTCATTAATAACATGATGCTGCAGAACGAACTTCATCCAGAACTGTAACACCTAAAACCACCTGAACACTTCTTACAGTTTAAACACGGCTAGTCAAACGTCTCCAACAGCAGCAAGAACAACACAAATGCTGCTCAAGTGTTTTATTGGCATTAAGGAAGAAAATGTTGTTTTTCTAAATTAAGATCTGAGTAACTTGTTAAAACACTTTAGCCATAAATCAGTTGTTGTTTATCTATGCAGGAGCCTGTAGTTGAATTGTTGCTGGTTTGATTTCGTACCCTGAATGTTGATTTTTGCATGTTGATGCTGCTGAAGACAAAAAGCAGAAACATTTGTTTTCATTTTTGTGGGTTTAGAAAACTCTAAATCTCACAAGAATCCGTCTAACAGTGTGACGTTAGAGTATCTGTTTCTGTAAACATCCTCCGTCCGTCCGTCCATCCATCCATCCATCCATCCATCCATCCATCCATCTTCCATCCATCCATCCATCGTCCGTCCGTCCGTCCGTCCGTCCGTCCGTCCGTCCGTCCATCCATCCATCCATCCATCCATCCATCCATCCATCATCCGTCCGTCCGTCCGTCCGTCCGTCCGTCCGTCCGTCCACCCGTCCACCCATCCATCATCCATCATCCACCCATCCACCCATCCATTCATCCATCCATCCATCATCCATCCATCATCCATCATCCATCCATCATCCATCCATCCATCCATCCATCATCCATCCATCCATCCATCGTCCGTCCATCCGTCCGTCCGTCCTCCGTCCGTCCGTCCATCCATCCATCCATCCATCCATCCATCCATCATCCATCCGTCCCTCCATCCGTCCACCCGTCCACCCATCCGTCCATCCACCCACCCATCCGTCCGTCCGTCCATCCATCCACCCGTCCACCCATCCATCCATCCATCCATTCATCCATCCATCCATCATCCATCCATCCATCATCCATCCATCCATCCATCATCCATCCATCATCCATCCATCCATCCATCCATCATCCATCCATCCATCCATCCATCATCCATCCATCCATCCATCCATCCATCCATCCATCCATCCATGACACATTCTGCAAAAATGTGTTTCATTAAAATATTTACAACTTTACAATATTTCTGTTCTAAGAACATCAAATGAGTTTCAGGTGCTGTTTTGTCTGGTTTTCTATGTAAACATGTGTCCAGGTGTCCAACAAGACAGGCTCGTCCTCATCACATCTTTAGTTTTTAAGTTCTCCAAGCCTCCTCAGCCCCTCCTGTCCCTCCACCAGGTACCTGGAACATGACCAGACTGTAGCTTTACATCGTCGTGGTTACAGATATAAAAGCATCTACTCTGAGACAGGAAAAATAATTAAAATAATTTCTCTGAGATCTCTATCTGTGTGAACATCAACCATTTACAGTCTGTTATTGTTGGACTGCTCAGACTTTTATCTTTAATTCTGCCACCAGCTGAGTGTTTGGACTGTCAGAGACGCTCATGAGCAGCTCATTAATCTCAGCGTGGCTCATTTCCTGAGGTGTGAGCTGAAGAGGCCTCCTGACAACAGACAAATTAATGATGGTGTCCCCCCCCCAATCTGACCAAGAAAAGTTTCCATAGAAGTTTTATTTCTGTCAAACATTTTCAGCTGGATCTTGTTAAACGTTTCTGTAGTGATTTATTAACACGAAGAACCTCATGGTGAATGTTACCAAACCAGGTGAAATCATCAGTCATCTGAACAGAAGGAGAAGCATAAAACAGCATCTTCATTTGTTTGCATTCACACAACCCACATGAACACTGTGATGGTGTAACAGCCGGCTTACGGTCAGTGTGATCACACCAATTATACGTGCAATATTCACCAACAATAACAACAGATGAGGTCCCATTAATCAGCATCCAGGACATAATGATTCCTGCAGAGTTGGAAAGAAGATCAACTTGAAACGACATGAAGCTGAAACACCTACAGATTTCACCATGGCAGCTGAGAGAATATCTTAGCGTCTACTCTCTCATGATAAGACAAGTGTTTCTATGGAAGGCAAGAAGATATTTAGAAAACTTCTTCATGTTGGATTATGGATGGAGTTTCAGAGAGACATCAATAAGGAAAGAAGGAGTTCTGCTGGGTCAGCAGAAGGTTGACACATGTGTGACCTGGTGACCTGGGCAAGCTTAATCCACCCAAAGCTAAAAGCCTTTATAAGCTTTAAAGGATGATGTGTGTGTCCAGAGCAGTCGGTCAAATGTGATCTCTGACCTCACTGGAACCAACAACCAATTATTCTTAAACTAAACATCTAATAAAACATCCAGTTTATCTGATGACCCACAAAATATCAGCAGAGAAAGAAATAAACAAATACATTAAAATTAAAGAACTATAATCTGTTATGAATTCAGCTCAGAGCTTCATGTTCTGCTCTCAAAGTGGTGGAGACAATAACAATAAACTCGAGTGTGGTTGGGGACATCATATTATATCATATTATACATGTTATTATATATATCATTACAGTATACTCTATTGACAGGTGTAAATCACATGTTTATTAAATCAATAAACTTTTGAATCCAGGCGTTCTGAATTGTTTTTCAAAAATGGAATTAAAACTCGCCGTTAGGCTGATCGCTAGAAAGCAGTTTGGACAGCTGATGACCTCTGAATGACCTGGTGACGTCATCGTAAATTAAACTATTAAAGGTCCCATATTATGAAAAATCTACTTTTTCTGGGATTTGGGGTGTTATTGTGTCTCTGTGGTGCAAATGCACTCATACAAAGTTGGAAAAAAACATCCATGCAGTTTCGAGTGAGATAGAGGTTTCTGAATCCACTCTAATATGTTTGCTGTTGTTTGTGCTCTGATGGGGTTCACACACCCTCCAAGAATTTACTCCACCCACCAGGTACAGCAGTAACTTCCTCGGACACCCGCAATTTAGTTACCGATTCAAAACCACTGGTTCAGATTAGAAAACTCACCACACAAAATGTTCTGTTGTTGTTTGCTGCTCAGAAGAACACAAAACACTTCATCAGGTCCCAGTTGAAGAGGACAGAAGAGCAGCATTTGAATGTATTTATAATAGTAGTGTCCCTACTAACACGGGAGTGTTAGCACCAGAGCTAACACCATTCCATCTCTTTCTAGGTCAAACTGGTAAGCTTGAAGAACCACATCTCTACCAGACGCAGCAAAACAACACAGATACATGAGTAAATGTCAGACTAACCTTTCAATGACGTGCTGTTGGAGTCTTCAGGCTCAAAGTTCCTCAGTTCTTAGGTTCTAAGTTTTTAGTCACATTTAGTCACAAGTCCATTTCTTGGTACTGCAACACTTGTTTGTCATTAATTGCAGTTTAATCAGCTGTTTGTTTACCTGCACAGCTAAAATCTCCAGTCTCACAAATGCGCCGAGAACAGAGATGGGCGGGGCTTAGAGCTGCTAGTGCTGCCCAACTGCCCTGCCCACCTGAAACAGAGCATTTCAAAATGAGGTGAGATGAGACAAGATGGGAACAACAGCTGATCTTTCAAAAGAAGGGCCAATTTGAACAATGTTTGGCTTTTACATGTTATTGAGATGTAAAGAAATGATTCAGAGTGTGTGAAAAATGCATAATATGGGAGTTTAATATATCAGAAACTAAAGCCGTTTTAACGGCACAAACCGGCAGGAACAGAGAGCTAACGCTCAGATTCACTACATTTAAGTTTTCTGTTGGTGAGCAGATTCTCTATGGAAGCTAATTTCACAGCAGACCAGAAACACTGTAAATACAGGAAGTAGAGGCTTTTCAAAACCTTCTCATGATAATGGAAAATGTTGTTTTTTTTTACCATGTCCCCTGCAGGGTTCAGTAGTACTACGTGATGGATTAGTAAGAAGAAAAAAAAGTTACAAAGCTGCAGATTTTCTTTCTGAAATGTTGAAAATTAAACTAAATTAAATACGGTTTTATTTTCATCTAAAGTTAAAGTATACTTTATGTAATGAGGTCTGTGCAGGTAAATGGATCTGCATCAGGCTGTACAGAGTGGTGAGGATGGAATGGTTAGTTAAAAAAAGGGCCAGGGACATGTCCCCAGCGTCCCCAGTTGAAATGATACCTTTACATGTCACACATATGTTAATTTTGTCTCACCTGTGTGTCTGACGTTGCTCCTCGTTGTTTCCACCCAACTTAAGATGTTGTGACGGCAGTCAGCAAGCGTTGCTACTGCGTTCTGTCTTCTTGCCCTCCGACCTTTTGCTTCCCACGACTCGCCTTGCTCTCTGCCTCTTTTTAACTCTGATATCTTTAACTCTTTGGCTCACACAGGTTTTGATACATGTTACGTTTTTATCTGATTGGAAGAAAGAAGAGGATTTATGTGTTTAGGTTGGACTGTATTTGGATTCTGCTCACTTGTCTTTGTCCCCTAGAAGTGACGTCACAAGTACATTTTGACTCACAGCTGCTTATACTTACCTGTCCATGATAAGTGTACTTACCTGCTCCTCAAATGTCTCTCCTGTCTTTCTGTCTCATCACTCAAACCTGCAGAAGAGAAGAGAAATACTTATCACATCATTCACCTGGCGTCCTTCCACCTGTCCATCACTCCACTCACCATCTGGAACAAGAAGGTAACTCATCACATTTCTATTCTGTAGTAGAAAAGACTCGTCGAGTGCAGACCTCCACTAAACACCTCAGTTCACCACATGTTGGGATTTACACATAAAATGAACCTTTATCATTTATTATTAGTTACATGTTAAAACAGCTTCTATCTCATGAGGAATCATTAACAACATTCCTGGATCCAGTCGGTGATCCGGATCCCCCCAAAAACTCTACTCCCTTCTTCCCCCGATCACTTCTGAACTTTCCTAAAATTACATCAAAACCCATCCAGAACTTTGAATTATTTTACAAACAAACAAACAAACAAACAAACAAACAAACAAACAAACAAACCCTGGTGAAAACATGAGCTCCTGCTGGAGGTAATAACGATACGATTTAGATATTTACGACATGCTCTTCTCTTTAGCGACCAGACTCATCTCCTGGACCAGAGTCAATATGACACCAATGCAGAGAGACTCCAGCTGCATCTTCTACCGCTGCAGCAGCAGATGAATCAGAATCAAGCTTTATTGTCAAGTATCATTTGGACAGAACAAGGAATTTCACTTGGAAGAGACACACAGACACTCCCCTTCTGAGGCGGCCATTGTTATCGATGCCAGGTTAGAGATAGGAATATTGAAGAAGAAGAAGACGCCACGAGGATAGAGAGGAGAGAAAGACTCTCTCACCCAGTGCCCTCAAGGGGGCGCTGTATGAGATTATAAAAACACCTCAGCAGGGAATACACACAATATTAAACAAGTTAATTAATCGTTTCTCCTCTCCGAGCCGAATCTGCAGCTGCTCCAAGTTGGCACTAATCCTCAGTGAGATCCATCAACGCTTCGGGTCTGAGGTTCTGCTCCAGAATTCATCCCTCCAGTTTGTGGTGAACTTCACCAAAACCTTCAGTCTGAGTTTTGCCTGGAGCGGCACAACCGTCTCGTAGTTTTAGAAGTTGTTGATACACCCGGTAACCGCCAGCTCCAATCATCAGAAATCCTGATATCAGTTATCCAAATATGTAAATAACCTCCATGTCCTCGATCGACACGGAGAGGCGAATCAGCTTCCACTCCCTCCGTGAGTCCATGACATACCCTACAGTGTGGGTCGAAGGTTGAGTGGCCATGATCATGCTGAGAAGAACTCTGAGACACAGACAGCAGCAGGAAGGGTGATGGGGGGGGGGCGTCCACGCTGGTGGGTCCAGGACTGGATCCAGAGGCAGGACCTCTACAGCCAGGGGGGGTCACCTGGACTCTTGAACTCACCTGCAGCTTCACAGAGTTTAGCTTGGATGAGGTCTTGGACTCTAAGCTGTGGCTGGTGCAGGTCTGTTGAATGATGGAACACATAGATGCTGGTCTCTGTGGTCCAAATATTTACTGAAGGGCTTCAACATGATTTATAATATTAAATAACATAAATAAAATCTGTTTTTATGGTGGAAACCATTTAAAAAGTTTTAACATGTGATTGTAAGTTTTTTGACTTTCTCCTGAAACTGTTAAGAAAATATAAAAATGCCAAATAAAAACATAGAGACCAGAACTCAGTTCAACCCGAGTGTTTCAAGGTTCTGTCAACACGTGTGGTGCAAATACTCCACGAGGAGTTCTGCTGATGAGCTGGACAAAGCTGCAGGCGGGTTCAAGAGTCCAGGTTCCTACCTCTCAGCTGACCCCCCTGTCAGGACCGTCACGGTGGTGAATGGAGACCTCAGCAGTGTGGAGCAACGGTATTAGCTGGAAACTCGTTATTCCTGTAGATCCTCCAGAGAACAGCTGCTGGCCTGGATACAGCTGTTCAGTTCTCAGAGGCTGAAGGTCGTTATAGAAAACTGGGAAGACCGTTGCATCACTACGTTTCTTTGGCTCGTCTTTTAATTGATCTTGGCGAAGCCAAGATGATTTTATCATTTCTAAACAATCTTCCTGACAGATAGAGATAGAGACAGGTAGACAGACAGGGAGAGAGACAGAGAGAGAGAGAGAGAGAGAGAGCCAACCAGTACTGAAACATGTAACATTACCATCCAGTCTGGATAGAAGGAGTTACCTTGTGTAACAATGGATGAGTGAGACATGTCACTGTGGTGTCTCTATGGACAACAGGACGTCCCTTCATCACTAATGTGGTTTAGTCAAGGTAAGAACGGTGAGGAGGAGATGGATAAACTGTTTCTTTCCTCTCAACTCCCAGTTGGTTGAAGCGGATCACCAACCGTCCAGGTTCTGGTATTCTGAGTTAGCATGAGGACCGGTACTACTGTCCTCTGATAGACTGTAATCCTGTCCTAATGTTCTAACTGTTCCCTAATAGTATAAAGGAGAAGAAGAAAATACCACGAGACCCCAAACTCTCCTCAGATCAACAGGTACCAAGTCAAAAACAGTTCAAACAAGTCCTTTCTGAGGTGTTTTCTACTTCTGATAATCGTTCTTTGAGGTGAATGATGGACTCCAAATTGTTTGGTGATGACCTTTGACCCTTCCCACTCTGACAGCAGTAAGAGTTGCTTCTGTAATGTTGTTGTTGTTAACACACACCTGAGTGCTCCAGACCACCAAAATGACTAAAGTACTTGCTTGTCTGAACAGGGGCGGAGCTGGGGGGGTGGCCGGTAGGGGGGGGGGCGTGGCCACCTCACACTGAGTCACCCTATTGGTGACCCCAGTCATTACGTTAAAGCCGAGCTGAATACCGTCCCAGACGGCATCGACCTGGATCAGTCGATGTGAACGACCTGAATATCTCCTTGTAGTAATACACTAATACAATGCTGTATTTTTATAGTACTCTGTTGTTACTTTACCTGCACTAATAAGGAAAAAAGTTTCATACTTGGAATAATAATCAATCTTTGTCGATGTTAAAATGTTTTTATGTGGTTTAAAGTGTTTTAAATGCTGTGCAGTTTTTGTCACCACCTTCATTCTGGAAGAAACTCTGAATCCTGACCTGAATGTGTGTGTCTGACTCTCATCATGTTGTCACACTGACTTTAAAATCCTACTATCTTCATCATTAATTGGGTTTGGATGCATGTTCTAGCCTCGCTGCAGCAGTGAGAGTTCTTCTGCTCAGATTTAAGTTTCTGTAGATTAGAATGACCCAGAATCACCTGAACAGATTGTTTTTGACTCTGACCTACTTTCAGGATGGAGCCTGTTTGTTTGGACCAGTGTTTTGTCTCCTTTATGTCCTCTGTAATCCCGACATGTAGCTTCTTGTTGGAGGAGGTTCATATCAGGTCACAGCGTCTTCATATCCATCATCACCCACATATACAAGTCAGAATAAGATTAACAGATTGTGGAGAGAATGAAGATGTTCCTTTCTGATGTTTGTTTCAACTTTGACCTACTTCCTGCCTTTTAGTGCAGTTTCAGTATGTTTCTCATGAAGGAGTCACGGTCTGTTACAGAAACTGAATGAGAGCTGGATACGATCACAGCTCTCTCTTAGTTTCTATCAGAAATATACAAACTGTATCTAAAACCCACAGGAACTGAAGCTGAGATGTCTCTGTCTTCATCTTATTTGTTGATATCATGTAACAACATATTTCAGCTGTTTACAACACAAATACGCGTTAATAAAAAAAATATATATATATCATAATCCTGATTTGGTCCAAAATCAGTTTAAATGAAAGTCTTCAGAGACGCTCCACTTTGGCAACAAATCTAAAAAACTTCATTGAATTTATTTAAAACAAAGTTCCACAAAGAAAGTATGAAGAGACGTTCATCGTTTTGCCTTTATGGACAGAACATCAAAGAATCTGGAGGAATTTCCTAGAATGAAGTACCAGATCTGAGAAGGATAGTTGTAAAACTGATCCCGAGACCAACCTGAGGAGCAGTAAGCTCAAGGTAGATCTGATAAACTGGATGAACAGAATCACTGACTTGGAATCAGACAGGTACCATGACTTGGAATCAGACAGGTACCATGACTTGGAATCAGACAGGTACCATGACTTGGAATCAGACAGGTATCATGACTTGAAATCAGACAGGTACCATGACTTGGAATCAGACAGGTACCATGACTTGGAATCAGACAGGTATCATGACTTGGAATCAGACAGGTACCATGACTTGGAATCAGACATGACTTGGAATCAGACAGGTACCATGACTTGGAATCAGACATGACTTGGAATCAGACAGGTACCATGACTTGGAATCAGACAGGTATCATGACTTGAAATCAGACAGGTACCATGACTTGGAATCAGACAGGTACCATGACTTGGAATCAGACAGGTACCATGACTTGGAATCAGACAGGTACCATGACTTGGAATCAGACAGGTACCATGACTTGGAATCAGACAGGTACCATGACTTGGAATCAGACATGACTCGGAATCAGACAGGTACCATGACTTGGAATCAGACATGACTTGGAATCAGACATGACTTGGAATCAGACAGGTACCATGACTTGGAATCAGACAGGTATCATGACTTGGAATCAGACAGGTACCATGACTTGGAATCAGACATGACTTGGAATCAGACAGGTACCATGACTTGGAATCAGACATGACTTGGAATCAGACATGACTTGGAATCAGACAGGTACCATGACTTGGAATCAGACAGGTACCATGACTTGGAATCAGACAGGTATCATGACTTGGAATCAGACATGACTTGGAATCAGACAGGTACCATGACTTGGAATCAGACATGACTTGGAATCAGACATGACTTGGAATCAGACAGGTACCATGACTTGGAATCAGACAGGTACCATGACTTGGAATCAGACAGGTATCATGACTTGGAATCAGACAGGTACCATGACTTGGAATCAGACATGACTTGGAATCAGACAGGTACCATGACTTGGAATCAGACATGACTTGGAATCAGACAGGTACCATGACTTGGAATCAGACAGGTATCATGACTTGAAATCAGACAGGTACCATGACTTGGAATCAGACAGGTACCATGACTTGGAATCAGACAGGTATCATGACTTGAAATCAGACAGGTACCATGACTTGGAATCAGACAGGTACCATGACTTGGAATCAGACAGGTATCATGACTTGGAATCAGACAGGTACCATGACTTGGAATCAGACATGACTTGGAATCAGACAGGTACCATGACTTGGAATCAGACATGACTTGGAATCAGACAGGTACCATGACTTGGAATCAGACATGACTTGGAATCAGACAGGTACCATGACTTGGAATCAGACATGACTTGGAATCAGACAGGTACCATGACTTGGAATCAGACATGACTTGGAATCAGACAGGTACCATGACTTGGAATCAGACATGACTTGGAATCAGACAGGTACCATGACTTGGAATCAGACATGACTTGGAATCANCATTCTGGAAGAAACTCTGAATCCTGACCTGAATGTGTGTGTCTGACTCTCATCATGTTGTCACACTGACTTTAAAATCCTACTATCTTCATCATTAATTGGGTTTGGATGCATGTTCTAGCCTCGCTGCAGCAGTGAGAGTTCTTCTGCTCAGATTTAAGTTTCTGTAGATTAGAATGACCCAGAATCACCTGAACAGATTGTTTTTGACTCTGACCTACTTTCAGGATGGAGCCTGTTTGTTTGGACCAGTGTTTTGTCTCCTTTATGTCCTCTGTAATCCCGACATGTAGCTTCTTGTTGGAGGAGGTTCATATCAGGTCACAGCGTCTTCATATCCATCATCACCCACATATACAAGTCAGAATAAGATTAACAGATTATATCAGTGTGGAGAGAATGAAGATGTTCCTTTCTGATGTTTGTTTCAACTTTGACCTACTTCCTGCCTTTTAGTGCAGTTTCAGTATGTTTCTCATGAAGGAGTCACGGTCTGTTACAGAAACTGAATGAGAGCTGGATACGATCACAGCTCTCTCTTAGTTTCTATCAGAAATATACAAACTGTATCTAAAACCCACAGGAACTGAAGCTGAGATGTCTCTGTCTTCATCTTATTTGTTGATATCATGTAACAACATATTTCAGCTGTTTACAACACAAATACGCGTTAATAAAAAAAATATATATATATCATAATCCTGATTTGGTCCAAAATCAGTTTAAATGAAAGTCTTCAGAGACGCTCCACTTTGGCAACAAATCTAAAAAACTTCATTGAATTTATTTAAAACAAAGTTCCACAAAGAAAGTATGAAGAGACGTTCATCGTTTTGCCTTTATGGACAGAACATCAAAGAATCTGGAGGAATTTCCTAGAATGAAGTACCAGATCTGAGAAGGATAGTTGTAAAACTGATCCCGAGACCAACCTGAGGAGCAGTAAGCTCAAGGTAGATCTGATAAACTGGATGAACAGAATCACTGACTTGGAATCAGACAGGTACCATGACTTGGAATCAGACAGGTACCATGACTTGGAATCAGACAGGTACCATGACTTGGAATCAGACAGGTATCATGACTTGGAATCAGACAGGTATCATGACTTGGAATCAGACAGGTACCATGACTTGGAATCAGACATGTACATGAATCAGACAGGTAACATGACTTGGAATCAGACATGACTTGGAATCAGACAGGTATCATGACTTGGAATCAGACAGGTACCATGACTTGGAATCAGACAGGTACCATGACTTGGAATCAGACAGGTATCATGACTTGGAATCAGACAGGTACCATGACTTGGAATCAGACATGACTTGGAATCAGACAGGGACCATGACTTGGAATCAGACAGGTATCATGACTTGAAATCAGACAGGTACCATGACTTGGAATCAGACAGGTACCATGACTTGGAATCAGACAGGTACCATGACTTGGAATCAGACATGACTTGGAAGCAGACAGGTACCATGACTTGGAATCAGACATGACTTGGAATCAGACAGGTACCATGACTTGGAATCAGACATGACTTGGAATCAGACAGGTATCATGACTTGGAATCAGACAGGTATCATGACTTGGAATCAGACAGGTATCATGACTTGGAATCAGACAGGTACCATGACTTGGAATCAGACAGGTATCATGACTTGGAATCAGACAGGTACCATGACTTGGAATCAGACAGGTACCATGACTTGGAATCAGACATGACTTGGAATCAGACAGGTATCATGACTTGGAATCAGACAGGTATCATGACTTGGAATCAGACAGGTACCATGACTTGGAATCAGACATGACTTGGAATCAGACAGGTATCATGACTTGGAATCAGACAGGTACCATGACTTGGAATCAGACAGGTATCATGACTTGAAATCAGACAGGTACCATGACTTGGAATCAGACAGGTACCATGACTTGAAATCAGACAGGTACCATGACTTGGAATCAGACAGGTACCATGACTTGGAATCAGACAGGTATCATGACTTGGAATCAGACAGGTACCATGACTTGGAATCAGACAGGTACCATGACTTGGAATCAGACAGGTACCATGACTTGGAATCAGACAGGTACCATGACTTGGAATCAGACAGGTATCATGACTTGGAATCATGAAGGTTTCTGTGACTTGGTGAACTGCGTGATGATAATAATTAGAGAGTGCCAGTTAAGAGAGCAGCATGACAGGAGTTAACGTGATGTTAACTGAGCTGATTTATGACCTCTTCATTCTTTTTGTCTGGTTCTGATCCGTTGGTTCTGGAAGGTTCTTTGATTCAGACATTCCTGCAGGAAGATCCATTTAGTTCTTATGCTGCATTCATTCATTCATTCTTTCATTTTCTTTTCTTTTTGTGTAAATAAGCCTTCAGTTCATGTCAGTAAATGATGCTTCTCTGCAGGAATCAGATTGATCGTCTCGGTTCCACTCAGTGTTTATTTCCAGCATTCCTTCTCAAACCTTCATCCCTACAAAGTGGATTTGGAAGAATGAAACTGTGTTATGGACAATTACAGTGTTTTAGTTGCAGCTGTTATTACAGGCAGAAACCGACCTGGAAATTCAGCAAGATGAGAAGACAAGTTTCTATTTTCAGCAGCCGATCAGATCAACGCCACGGCTCAGAGGACCGGTGAGCAGCAGGAAACCTTCCAGATCTGATGGTGAAGGTAGAAGAAAAACAAATATTTGGCAAAGATCCATGAGTTTATCCAAACTGCCTCACCCTGTTTGAGGCTGTTTCTGGAAACAGATGAGTCAAAGAAAACACACGGGCTGAACTGAATGGTTCAACACCAGGTAGGAACAAGGTGCGACTGTTCTAACAGGAACAGGTTCCATCTCGAGCCAGAATCCTTGGCTTGATTTTATGATTTTGATAGTTTTGTATTAGTGAGTGAATCAAAGCAGAGCATCAAGGTTTCAGAATATGACCACATGTCAGTCTGGTAAATTACTTCAAAGCTATTTGAATATCACCGGAGGCCCAAGTAGGATTTCTAAAATGCCCCAATAAGTACAACAGGACCTCTTCTTCTTCTTGGTTCTTGAAGAACTTGTTGCCTTTTATGAACTTCAGAGGATTAGCACCTGCCAGGACTACCATGGCCTGGGATTATTATAGCCTGGACAACTGAGAACATTCACCAGCATTTTGAATTTGACAAGCTATTGAAAAGACAGGTGCAACAAATCAAACCTTCTGGACCTGAACAGCTGAAGGTTGGTTGGCGGTCGGTTGGCTGGGTGGTTGGCGGTCGGTTGGCTGGGTGGTTGGCGGTCGGTTGGCTGGGTGGTTGGTGGTCGGTTGGCGGTCGTTTGGCTGGGTGGTTGGCGGTCGGTTGGCTGGGTGGTTGGCGGTCTGTTGGCTGGGTGGTTGGCGGTCGGTTGGCTGGGTGGTTGGCGGTCGGTCGGTCGGTTGGCTGGGTGGTTGGCGGTCGGTTGGCTGGGTGGTTGGCGGTCAGTCGGTCGGTTGGCTGGGTGGTTGGCGGTCGGTTGGCTGGGTGGTTGGGTGGTCGTTTGGCTGGGGGGTTGGCGGTCGGTTGGCTGGGTGGTTGGCGGTCGGTTGGCTGGGTTGTTGGCGGTCGGTTGGCTGGGTGGTTGGCGGTCAGTCGGTCGGTTAGCTGGGTGGTTGGCGGTCGGTCGGTCGGTTAGCTGGGTGGTTGGTAGTCGGTCGGTCGGTTAACCGGGGTAGTTGGTAGTCGGTTGGCTGGGTGGTTGGTAGTTGGTTAGCTGGGTGGTTGGCGGTCGGTTGGCTGGGTGGTTTGGTGGTCGTTTGGCTGGGTGGTTGGCGGTCGGTTGGCTGGGTGGTTGGGGGTCGGTTGGCTGGGTGGTTGGCGGTCGGTTGGCTGGGTGGTTGGCTGTCGGTTGGCTGGGTGGTTGGCGGTTGGTTGGCTGGGTGGTTGGTAGTCGGTTGGCTGGGTGGTTGGCGGTCAGTCGGTCGGTTAGCTGGGTGGTTGGCGGTCGGTCGGTCGGTTAACCGGGGTAGTTGGTAGTCGGTTGGCTGGGTGGTTGGTAGTTGGTTAGCTGGGTGGTTGGCGGTCGGTTGGCTGGGTGGTTTGGTGGTCGGTTGGCTGGGTGGTTGGCAGTCGGTTGGCTGGGTGGTTGGCGGTTGGTTGGCTGGGTGGTTGGTAGTCGGTTGGCTGGGTGGTTGGCGGTCAGTCGGTCGGTTAGCTGGGTGGTTGGCGGTCGGTTGGCTGGGTGGTTTGGTGGTCGTTTGGCTGGGTGGTTGGCGGTCGGTTGGCTGGGTGGTTGGCGGTCGGTTGGCTGGGTGGTTGGCGGTCGGTTGGCTGGGTGGTTGGCGGTCGGTTGGCTGGGTGGTTGGCGGTCGGTTAGCTGGGTGGTTGGCGGTCGGTCGGTCGGTTAGCTGGGTGGTTGGTAGTCGGTTGGCTGGGTGGTTGGCGGTCAGTCGGTCGGTTGGCTGGGTGGTTGGCGGTCGGTTGGCTGGGTGGTTTGGTGGTCGTTTGGCTGGGTGGTTGGCGTTCGTTTGGCTGGGTGGTTGGGGGTCGGTTGGCTGGGTGGTTGGGGGTCGGTTGGCTGGGTTGTTGGCGGTCGGTTGGCTGGGTGGTTGGCGGTCAGTCGGTCGGTTAGCTGGGTGGTTGGCGGTCGGTCGGTCGGGTGGCTGGGTGGTTGGCGGTCGGTTGGCTGGGTGGTTGGCGGTCGGTTGGCTGGGTGGTTTGGTGGTCGTTTGGCTGGGTGGTTGGCGGTCGGTTGGCGGGGGGGTTGGCGGTCGGTTGGCTGGGTGGTTGGCAGTCGGTTGGCTGGGTGGTTGGCGGTCGGTTGGCTGGGTGGTTGGTAGTCGGTTGGCTGGGTGGTTGGCGGTCAGTCGGTCGGTTGGCTGGGTGGTTGGCGGTCGGTTGGCTGGGTGGTTTGGTGGTCGTTTGGCTGGGTGGTTGGCGGTCGGTTGGCTGGGGGGCTGGCGGTCGGTTGGCTGGGTGGTTGGCGGTCGGTTGGCTGGGTGGTTGGCGGTCAGTCGGTCGGTTAGCTGGGTGGTTGGCGGTCGGTCGGTCGGTTAGCTGGGTGGTTGGTAGTCGGTTGGCTGGGTGGTTGGCGGTCAGTCGCTCGGTTGGCTGGGTGGTTGGCGGTCGGTTGGCGGGGTGGTTGGCGGTCGGTTGGCTGGGTGGTTGGCGGTCGGTTGGCTGGGTGGTTGGCGGTCGGTCGGCTGGGTGGTTGGCGGTCGGTTGGCTGGGTGGTTGGTGGTCGGTTGGCTGGGTGGTTGGCGGTCGGTCGGTCGGTTAGCTGGGTGGTTGGTAGTCGGTTGGCTGGGTGGTTGGCGGTCAGTCGGTCGGTTGGCTGGGTGGTTGGCGGTCGGTTGGCTGGGTGGTTTGGTGGTCGTTTGGCTGGGTGGTTGGCGGTCGGTTGGCTGGGTGGTTGGCGGTCGGTTGGCTGGGTGGTTGGCGGTCGGTTGGCTGGGTGGTTGGCAGTCGGTTGGCTGGGTGGTTGGCGGTCGGTTGGCTGGGTGGTTGGCGGTCGGTTGGCTGGGTGGTTGGCAGTCGGTTGGCTGGGTGGTTGGCGGTTGGTTGGCTGGGTGGTTGGTAGTCGGTTGGCTGGGTGGTTGGCGGTCAGTCGGTCGGTTAGCTGGGTGGTTGGCGGTCGGTCGGTCGGTTAGCTGGGTGGTTGGTAGTCGGTTGGCTGGGTGGTTGGCGGTCGGTTGGCTGGGTGGTTGGCGGTCGGTTGGCTGGGTGGTTGGCGGTCGGTTGGCTGGGTGGTTGGTAGTCGGTTGGCTGGGTGGTTGGCGGTCAGTCGGTCGGTTGGCTGGGTGGTTGGCGGTCGGTTGGCTGGGTGGTTGGCGGTCGGTTGGCTGGGTGGTTGGCGGTCGGTTGGCTGGGTGGTTGGCGGTCGGTTGGCTGGGTGGTTGGCAGTCGGTTGGCTGGGTGGTTGGCGGTCGGTTGGCTGGGTGGTTGGTAGTCGGTTGGCTGGGTGGTTGGCGGTCAGTCGGTCGGTTGGCTGGGTTGTTGGCGGTCGGTTGGCTGGGTGGTTGGCGGTCAGTCGGTCGGTTAGCTGGGTGGTTGGCGGTCGGTCGGTCGGTTAGCTGGGTGGTTGGTAGTCGGTTGGCTGGGTGGTTGGCGGTCAGTCGGTCGGTTGGCTGGGTGGTTGGCGGTTGGTTGGCTGGGTGGTTGGTAGTCGGTTGGCTGGGTGGTTGGTAGTTGGTTAGCTGGGTGGTTGGCGGTCGGTTGGCTGGGTGGTTGGCGGTCGGTTGGCTGGGTGGTTGGTAGTCGGTTGGCTGGGTGGTTGGCGGTCGGTCGGTCGGTTAGCTGGGTGGTTGGTAGTCGGTTGGCTGGGTGGTTGGCGGTCAGTCGGTCGGTTGGCTGGGTGGTTGGCGGTCGGTTGGCTGGGTGGTTTGGTGGTCGTTTGGCTGGGTGGTTGGCGTTCGTTTGGCTGGGTGGTTGGGGGTCGGTTGGCTGGGTGGTTGGCGGTCGGTTGGCTGGGTGGTTGGCGGTCGGTTGGCTGGGTGGTTGGCGGTCGGTTGGCTGGGTGGTTGGTAGTCGGTTGGCTGGGTGGTTGGCGGTCGGTTGGCTGGGTGGTTGGCGGTCGGTTGGCTGGGTGGTTGGGGGTCGGTTGGGTGGGTGGTTGGCGGTCGGTTGGCTGGGTGGTTGGCGGTCGGTTGGCTGGGTGGTTGATAGTCGGTTGGCTGGGTGGTTGGCGGTCAGTCGGGCGGTTGGCTGGGTGGTTGGCGGTCAGTCGGTCGGTTGGCTGGGTGGTTGGCGGTCGGTTGGCTGGGTGGTTGGCGGTCAGTCGGTCGGTTAGCTGGGTGGTTGGCGGTCGGTCGGTCGGTTAGCTGGGTGGTTGGTAGTCGGTCGGTCAGTTAACCGGGGTAGTTGGTAGTCGGTTGGCTGGGTGGTTGGTAGTCGGTTAGCTGGGTGGTTGGCGGTTGGTCGGTCGGTTAGCTGGGTGGTTGGCTGTCGGTTAGCTGGGTGGTTGGCTGTCGGTTAGCTGGGTGGTTGGCTGTCGGTTGGCTGTCGGTTGGCTGGGTGGTTGGCTGTCGGTTGGCTGTCGGTTAGCTGGGTGGTTGGCGGTCGGTCGGTCGGCTGGTTGGTTAAATGATCAGCCAATGAAAGTCGTCTGTGTTGAGTCCAGTATTACCTGTGTGAGGAAGAGGAGCTCAGTGCTGTCCTTCAGGCTGACGTGTCGTCTCAGGGACACCAGTTCATCTACACCACTCATTCCTTATTGAAAACTAAACTTAAACACTCCCAAAGTCTCTTTTCTGTCGTGATGAAGCTTTTTATCAGCAGTTAGCGATCAGCGAGCTCCTCTTCAGTAAGTGAGAAACATTGAGCTCCAGGCTGTGGAACCTTCACAATCTGATGTCAGCAGGTTTCTAGAGACAGTCAGACAGGTGTGGCATGTTTCATGTGATTGAAACCTTTTCATTCCCATCAGACTCCATCAGATCAGGTGTTTCAGTAAACTAAATGTTTGGTCTGTGTCCAGCGGTTTGAAACCAGCTCGGTGGGTTCTGAGTCACAGTGATCCAGGGGACAAACTGAAAATCCTTCTATGGGTTCTCAGTAAACAAATAAAACCCCTTCAGGTAGAGATGTGATGTCCTCCGTCCCTGCTGTCCACCATGGACTTTTAACTACTGTAAGAAAAGAAGGGGTCCTCTATTGAACAGCAGCATTCGGTTTCATCAGTGTGTTTGTGTTATACTGAGATGCCGCTTGAAGGAGAAGCATGACGAGCAGCTCAGATCCATCAGCAGTCAAGGCCTTCGCAGCGTGACCGACTCACTCCAGGAAACTACAACTAAGTTTCACTTTCATTCTACTTTTAGAAACTGATTTTCATTCTGATTTGATGAAACATGGATCATAACTTTCTGCAGGAACTTGGATAACGTTCCCTCTCTGGACTCAACAAAGCAAGAAGCCATTTCTGTGAGACTGTGTTGATGCAGAGCTTTTAAGAAAGATCCTTCAGCATAAAACAGCATCATGGATGAGACACAGAGATGCTCAGCGGGTTCTTCTAATGGGGTTCAGATGTTGGCAGATGTTCAGCATCCAGCTGTTCACCTCTGATCAAACACCTCTGGTTGCTTTATTCATATTAATTACTGTCAGGATTTCCTTTTGTTCATACAGTTTGTGTCTCCGACCATTTGAATCAGAATCCTACAGGATGTGTAACATGTAATCCTCCTGAAGGATCTGAAGGTCTGCAGTTCTGATGTTGGACCAGATCCAAACCACCGGCTGCTCCCGGTGAGTCTGGATGCACATCTGGTGTTAAAAGTCCTTTGTCAGATTGAAGCAAATCCTTTTTTATGGGTGTACACATGTTTAATTACACAGAGATTTGTGAAATCTCTCCTGAGAAAATGTTAAAAACTTGGAATTGTTCCTTTAACTGTTACAAAACAATCAGCATGGCGTTGCACAATCCCCCAACATCCATCATGTCTTCATGTCCTCCAGCTTCACGCTGCATTGAGTGTGTATCAGAACAGCCGAGCGGCCAGCCAGAGGACGCACATCTGCTAACACTCAGCTCTGTGTGTGTCAGGACGTAAATCTGTCCACAGACACGAAGGACTCGCCTCCCTCATGAGGACAAAAATCATCACGGTAAAGTAAATCCTTCAGCTTCAGTCCAGTGAAGATCAGAAGAAAAGTCTCAAACATCAGTGGAAGTGAATCTGATGGAAACACACATCTGTGTGATACGTCCACTCACACAGACGGAGGACGAGGACATGCGCAGGCTGAACTGAGGACAGCTGAAGGACCCGATAGCTGAAAACCAGCAGCTGAAAACCAGGAATTTCTTAAAGTAGAACTAAAGACAAACTGTTTGAAGCCCAGAACCTGCAAGAACCCACCAGAACCAACAGGAGCTGACCAAGAACTGTGAGACTGGACTTCAGTTATACTGAGATTTAATACTAGATGAGGACAGGTGAGAGTCTGCAGGACAAGTGAGTCATTTGGGAAACCAAACAAGTCCAACCAGAACAAACACGAGTTTAAGTTTTCAGACAAACTGAGACTAAATGTTACAAAAACCCAAAACCAAAAACCCACAAAGGAAACAAGTTGAACCGTGACACGTCTGCAGGTGGGTTAGTCCAGAACCCATGTGTGGTTTTGTCTTAAGGATGTCTCTGAGGTATTTTCTCTGGATTTCCATATATCATGTGGTTTTTATACTCAACTTGTATGAAACAGGTTTTAGTCCTAGATGAGCAGACTTCAGTCCCAGTTGACCCGCGTCCCACAGAACCAGCAGCTAACTGGTGGACTTCTTGACACGAGCAGTGAAGCAGAATCAAGATGAGCTTCAGCTCCTCTTCAGACTGAAGAAAGATTTAGTTTTTTATTCTCAAAGTTGACATTTTTCTCTGATCTGCTCTTTAATCCCGTCTCATTACGAGAAGTTGGACCTGATCTAAAGCATGCTGGTTCTGGTTCTGCACGCTGGTCCTGGTTCTGCATGCTGGTCCTGGATCTGCACGCTGGTCATGGTTCTGCTTGCTGGTCCTGGATCTGCACGCTGGTCCTGGATCTACACGCTGGTCCTGGTTCTGCTTGCTGGTCCTGGTTCTGCTTGCTGGTCCTGGTTCTGCACGCTGGTCCTGGTTCTGCACGCTGGTCCTGGATCTGCACGCTGGTCCTGGTTCTGCACGCTGGTCCTGCATCTGCACACTGGTCCTGGATCTGCACGCTGGTCCTGGTTCTGCACGTTGGTCCTGGTTCTGCTTGCTGGTCCTGGTTCTGCATGCTGGTCCTGGATATGCATGCTGGTCCTGGTTCTGCATGCTGGTCCTGGATATGCATGCTGGTCCTGGTTCTGCACGCTGGTCCTGGATCTGCACGCTGGTCCTGGATCTGCACGCTGGTCCTGGATCTGCACTCTGGTCCTGGATCTGCACGCTGGTCCTGGTTCTGCATGCTGGTCCTGGATATGCATGCTGGTCCTGGTTCTGCATGCTGGTCCTGGATATGCATGCTGGTCCTGGTTCTGCACGTTGGTCCTGTTCTGCACGCTGGTCCTGGATCTGCACACTGGTCCTGGTTCTGCACGCTGGTCCTGGTTCTGCACGCTGGTCCTGCATCTGCACACTGGTCCTGGATCTGCACGTTGGTCCTGTTTCTGCATGTTGGTCCTGGTTCTGCACGCTTGTCCTGGATCTGCACGCTGGTCCTGGTCCTGCACGCTGGTCCTGGATTTGCACGCTGGTCCTTGATCTGCACGCTGGTCCTGGTTCTGCACGCTGGTCCTGGATCTGCACTCTGGTCCTGGATCTGCACGCTGGTCCTGGTTCTGCTTGCTGGTCCTGGTTCTGCATGCTGGTCCTGGATCTGCACGCTGGTCCTGGATCTACACGCTGGTCCTGGTTCTGCTTGCTGGTCCTGGTTCTGCTTGCTGGTCCTGGTTCTGCACGCTGGTCCTGGATCTGCACGCTGGTCCTGGATGTGCACGCTGGTCCTGGATCTGCACGCTGGTCCTGGTTCTGCTTGCTGGTCCTGGTTCTGCATGCTGGTCCTGGATATGCATGCTGGTCCTGGTTCTGCATGCTGGTCCTGGATATGCATGCTGGTCCTGGTTCTGCACGTTGGTCCTGTTCTGCACGCTGGTCCTGGTTCTGCACGCTGGTCCTGGTTCTGCACGCTGGTCCTGGATCTGCACGCTGGTCCTGGTTCTGCACGCTGGTCCTGCATCTGCACACTGGTCCTGGATCTGCACGCTGGTCCTGGTTCTGCACGTTGGTCCTGGTTCTGCACGCTGGTCCTGGATCTGCACACTGGTCCTGGTTCTGCACGCTGGTCCTGGTTCTGCACGCTGGTCCTGCATCTGCACGCTGGTCCTGGATCTGCACGCTGGTCCTGGTTCTGCTTGCTGGTCCTGGTTCTGCATGCTGGTCCTGGATCTGCACGCTGGTCCTGGATCTACACGCTGCTCCTGGTTCTGCTTGCTGGTCCTGGTTCTGCTTGCTGGTCCTGGTTCTGCACGCTGGTCCTGGATCTGCACGCTGGTCCTGGATGTGCACGCTGGTCCTGGATCTGCACGCTGGTCCTGGTTCTGCTTGCTGGTCCTGGTTCTGCATGCTGGTCCTGGATATGCATGCTGGTCCTGGTTCTGCATGCTGGTCCTGGATATGCATGCTGGTCCTGGTTCTGCACGTTGGTCCTGTTTCTGCATGCTGGTCCTGGTTCTGCTTGCTGGTCCTGGATCTGCACGCTGGTCCTGGATCTGCACGCTGGTCCTGGATCTGCACTCTGGTCCTGGATCTGCACGCTGGTCCTGTTTCTGCATGCTGGTCCTGGTTCTGCTTGCTGGTCCTGGATCTGCACGCTGGTCCTGGATCTGCACGCTAGTCCTGGATCTGCACGCTGGTCCTGTTTCTGCACGCTGGTCCTGGTTCTGCTTGCTGGTCCTGGATCTGCATGCTGGTCCTGGTTCTGCATGCTGGTCCTGGATCTGCACGCTGGTCCTGGATCTGCACTAAGACAGAATCACGTTGGCATCACGTTGATGAGATGAATGTCCCGCTGGGCGTTATGTCATACTTGGGACAGTTCTGGTTCTTCCAGGAAACCAACTGTGAACAGTTTGGTCGTTTCGTAATTCTTTCAGAACTTTTTATGGCCTCAAACTGCAGATATAAAAAATGTGAACAGCTGATGATAATTATGAAAAATTGTGTGCAGAAAAGCCTCTCTGGGTTAGTTTGTTCCTCTTCACACAGAAACCGTGTGAATTTGTGTTTCAGGTGCAAAATCGGCTCACACAGACCCTCAAACACAGACCCTCAAACACAGACCCTCACACACAGACCCTCAAACACAGACCCTCACACACAGACCCTCAAACACAGACCCTCACACACAGACCCTCAAACACAGACCCTGAAACACAGACCCTCACACACAGACCCTGAAACACAGACCCTCAGACACAGACCCTCAAACACAGACCCTGAAACACAGACCCTCAAACACAGACCCTGAAACACAGACCCTCAAACACAGACTCTCACACACAGACTCTCACACACAGACCCTCAAACACAGACCCTGAAACACAGACCCTGAAACACAGACCCTCAAACACAGACTCTCACACACAGACCCTCAAACACAGACCCTGAAACACAGACCCTCACACACAGACCCTGAAACACAGACCCTCAAACACAGACCCTCACACACAGACCCTCACACACAGACCCTCAAACACAGACCCTCACACACAGACCCTCAAACACAGACCCTCAAACACAGACCCTCACACACAGACCCTCAAACACAGACCCTCACACACAGACCCTGAAACACAGACCCTCAGACACAGACCGTCACACACAGACCCTCACACACAGACCCTCAAACACAGACCCTCACACACAGACCCTCACACACAGACCCTCAAACACAGACCCTCACACACAGACCCTCACACACAGACCCTCAAACACAGACCCTCACACACAGACCCTGAAACACAGACCCTCAAACACAGACCCTCAAACACAGACCCTCAAACACAGACCCTGAAACACAGACCCTCAGACACAGACCCTCACACACAGACCCTGAAACACAGACCCTCACACACAGACCCTCACACACAGACCCTCACACACAGACCCTCACACACAGACCCTCACACACAGACCCTGAAACACAGACCCTCAAACACAGACCCTCAAACACAGACCCTGAAACACAGACCCTCACACACAGACCCTGAAACACAGACCCTGAAACACAGACCCTCAAACACAGACCCTCAAACACAGACCCTCACACACAGACCCTCACACACAGACCCTCACACACAGACCCTGAAACACAGACCCTCACACACAGACCCTCAAACACAGACCCTCACACACAGACCCTCAAACACAGACCCTCAGACACAGACCCTCAAACACAGACCCTCAAACACAGACCCTCAAACACAGACCCTCACACACAGACCCTCAGACACAGACCCTCAAACACAGACCCTCAAACACAGACCCTCAAACACAGACTCTCACACACAGACCCTCAAACACAGACCCTGAAACACAGACCCTCACACACAGACCCTCAAACACAGACCCTCACACACAGACCCTCAAACACAGACCCTCAAACACAGACCCTCAAACACAGACCCTCAAACACAGACCCTGAAACACAGACCCTCACACACAGACCCTCACACACAGACCCTCAAACACAGACCCTCACACACAGACCCTCTGACACAGACCCTCAAACACAGACCCTCACACACAGACCCTCAAACACAGACCCTCACACACAGACCCTCAAACACAGACCCTCAAACACAGACCCTCAAACACAGACCCTCACACACAGACCCTCACACACAGACCCTCAAACACAGACCCTCACACACAGACCCTCAAACACAGACCCTCAAACACAGACCGTCACACACAGACCCTCTGACACAGACCCTCAAACACAGACCCTCACACACAGACCCTCAACACCGACCCTCAAACACAGACCCTCACACACAGACCCTCAAACACAGACCCTCAAACACAGACCCTCAAACACAGACCCTCAAACACAGACCCTCACACACAGACCCTCAAACACAGACCCTCACACACAGACCCTGAAACACAGACCCTCAAACACAGACCCTCACACACAGACCCTCACAGCAGAACCACGACCAGAACCATGTCTGACCTTTGACCCTCAGAGTGGAGTTCAGTCAGCAGAGACATCAAACATCATGTGGTGTGAGGTTCTAATTTGGATGGTTCTGATGATGAATGGACTTGTTGGAAGAACCTTGTGATTGTCCTGAACAGACTGAACGAGGACCCTTAATGTGACAGAGGAGGAAATGAGTGCTGATGAATCCTTCTGTTACAGTAGTCTCTGTGGTCTGATGCAGCTGATGAGAGTCAGCTTGTTCCCATCAGCCCCCATCCCCCCCAGCCCCTGAACCCCCCGACCCCCCCAACCTGACCCCCCAGCAGCAGAAGCTGCTGTTCTGAGCCAGAAAATGGAAATTACTTCCATTGTTTCTTTGAGCTCTGTGAGCCGACAGCTGGCTGAGTTTAACTCTCACTGCAACAAGAAGGAGATGAATCCCACTGACACCCCAACACTGTTCACCTCATGTGACCTCTGCTGAGGATGGACCTCATGCACACAGGAAACATTATTATATCAGAAACCAACAAGTAGTGAAGCTTCAGTTTCTGGGGAAACTCCATGTTGGTCCAAATGAGACTGTCAGATGATTTGTTGTGTTTCTCCCACGAAGCACCAACAACTACACGCAGAATACTTCAAATGTACTGAAAGGAAGTTCTGAGCTTCATGTCTGAGGGTAAAAATAAGTTTCTTCTGTGAGACACAATGAGGGTCTGACCTCTGACCTCTGGGGGTCTGTGTGAAACACTGTAGAGAATGTAACTTTGATTTTTCCTGTTAAACATCACAACTCCCCTCAATGCAGCATGACTGAAAATAAAACGTGTTTTATGTTTCATAGAAGAAAAAACTTTCAGTGATTGTAAATATTTAAATATTTATCTGGACCTGTTGATGTGAATGGATTCTGTAAAGGCGGACTGGCGCCCCCTGGTGGCCATTATTTGAAATTCAGCTTCAAACCACAGTAGCTTCAGTTTCAGTCTCTTGTTCCATCCAGTCTGTTTATTACTTCCACCTTTAGATTATTTATGGGTTTATCTCATGCATGCATTGAGGTGGTTACATTTCTCAGCATAGGTTGTAAAAAGCAAAAGTACCGATTTATTTGATTTGAGTGAATATGGTTACAAGCAGCTGCATCCTTCAGTAGTTTTTTGATAATGGGATGTGTTTAAGAGTCTGGAGTTGACGTTTATTCTGATCCTTGGAGGCGTCTCACTGAGCGATCAGTCATCAGCTGATCAACCTGTAACCTGCGTCACACAATCAGCTGATCAGCCTGTAACCTGCGTCACACAATCAGCTGATCAACCTGTAACCTGCATCACACAATCAGCTGATCAACCTGTAACCTGCGTCACACAATCAGCTGATCAACCTGTAACCTGCGTCACACAATCAGCTGATCAACCTGTAACCTGCGTCACACAATCAGCTGATAAGCCTGTAACCTGCGTCACACAATCAGCTGATCAACCTGTAACCTGCGTCACACAATCAGCTGATCAGCCTGTAACCTGCGTCACACAATCAGCTGATCAACCTGTAACCTGCGTCACACAATCAGCTGATAAGCCTGTAACCTGCTTCACAATCAGCTGATCAACCTGTAACCTGCGTCACACAATCAGCTGATCAGCCTGTAACCTGCGTCACACAATCAGCTGATCAACCTGTAACCTGCGTCACACAATCAGCTGATCAACCTGTAACCTGCGTCACACAATCAGCTGATCAACCTGTAACCTGCATCACACAATCAGCTGATCAACCTGTAACCTGCGTCACACAATCAGCTGATCAGCCTGTAACCTGCTTCACAATCAGCTGATCAGCCTGTAACCTGCGTCACACAATCAGCTGATCAGCCTGTAACCTGCTTCAAAATCAGCTGATCAGCCTGTAACCTGCTTCACAATCAGCTGATCAACCTGTAACCTGCGTCACACAATCAGCTGATCAGCCTGTAACCTGCTTCACAATCAGCTGATCAGCCTGTAACCTGCGTCACACAATCAGCTGATCAGCCTGTAACCTGCGTCACACAATCAGCTGATCAACCTGTAACCTGCATCACACAATCAGCTGATCAACCTGTAACCTGCGTCACACAATCAGCTGATCAGCCTGTAACATGCATCACACAATCAGCTGATCAACCTGTAACCTGCATCACACAATCAGCTCATCAGCCTGTAACCTGCATCACACAATCAGCTGATCAACCTGTAACCTGCTTCACAATCAGCTGATCAGCCTGTAACCTGCTTCACAATCAGCTGATCAGCCTGTAACCTGCTTCACAATCAGCTGATCAGCCTGTAACCTGCGTCACACAATCAGCTGATCAACCTGTAACCTGCTTCACACAATCTGCTGATCAACCTGTAACCTGCGTCACACAATCAGCTGATCAACCTGTAACCTGCGTCACACAATCAGCTGATCAGCCTGTAACCTGCATCACACAATCAGCTGATCAACCTGTAACCTGCATCACACAATCAGCTGATCAGCCTGTAACCTGCATCACACAATCAGCTGATCAACCTGTAACCTGCATCACACAATCAGCTGATAAGCCTGTAACCTGCTTCACAATCAGCTGATCAGCCTGTAACCTGCATCACACAATCAGCTGATCAACCTGTAACCTGCATCACACAATCAGCTGATCAGCCTGTAACCTGCATCACACAATCAGCCGATCAGCCTGTAACCTGCTTCACAATCAGCTGATCAGCCTGTAACCTGCTTCACAATCAGCTGATCAACCTGTAACCTGCATCACACAATCAGCTGATCAGCCTGTAACCTGCTTCACAATCAGCTGATCAACCTGTAACCTGCATCACACAATCAGCTGATCAGCCTGTAACCTGCTTCACAATCAGCTGATCAACCTGTAACCTGCATCACACAATCAGCTGATCAACCTGTAACCTGCATCACACAATCAGCTGATCAACCTGTAACCTGCATCACACAATCAGCTGATCAACCTGTAACCTGCGTCACACAATCAGCTGATCAACCTGTAACCTGCTTCACAATCAGCTGATCAGCCTGTAACCTGCATCACACAATCAGCTGATCAACCTGTAACCTGCATCACACAATCAGCTGATCAACCTGTAACCTGCATCACACAATCAGCTGATCAGCCTGTAACCTGCTTCACAATCAGCTGATCAACCTGTAACCTGCATCACACAATCAGCTGATCAGCCTATAACCTGCATCACACAATC
>SSNP01000115.1:1112752-1124565 GCA_006937955.1 Pachypanchax playfairii | reverse complement strand
ACACAGACCCTCACACACAGACCCTCACACACAGACCCTCACACACAGACCCTCACACACAGACCCTCAAACACAGACCCTCACACACAGACCCTGAAACACAGACCCTCACACACAGACCCTCAAACACAGACCCTCAAACACAGACCCTCACACACAGACCCTCTGACACAGACCCTCAAACACAGACCCTCAAACACAGACCCTCAAACACAGACCCTCAAACACAGACCCTCACACACAGACCCTCAAACACAGACCCTCAAACACAGACCCTCACACACAGACCCTGAAACACAGACCCTCACACACAGACCCTCTGACACAGACCCTCAAACACAGACCCTCACACACAGACCCTCAGACACAGACCCTCAAACACAGACCCTCACACACAGACCCTCAAACACAGACCCTCAAACACAGACCCTCACACACAGACCCTCACACACAGACCCTCAGACACAGACCCTCAGACACAGACCCTCAGACACAGACCCTCAAACACAGACCCTCAGACACAGACCGTCACACACAGACCCTCAAACACAGACCGTCACACACAGACCCTCACACACAGACCCTCAAACACAGACCCTCAAACACAGACCCTCACACACAGACCCTCAAACACAGACCCTCACACACAGACCCTCAAACACAGACCCTCAAACACAGACCCTCAAACACAGACCCTCACACACAGACCCTCAAACACAGACCCTGAAACACAGACCCTCACACACAGACCCTGAAACACAGACCCTCAGACACAGACCCTCAAACACAGACCCTCAAACACAGACCCTGAAACACAGACCCTCAAACACAGACCCTGAAACACAGACCCTCAGACACAGACCCTCAAACACAGACCCTCACACACAGACCCTGAAACACAGACCCTCACACACAGACCCTGAAACACAGACCCTCAAACACAGACCCTCAAACACAGACCCTCAAACACAGACCCTCAAACACAGACCCTCACACACAGACCCTCAGACACAGACCCTCAAACACAGACCCTCACACACAGACCCTCAAACACAGACCCTCAAACACAGACCCTCAAACACAGACCCTCAAACACAGACCCTCAAACACAGACCCTCAAACACAGACCCTCAAACACAGACCCTCACACACAGACCCTCAAACACAGACCCTCAAACACAGACCCTCACACACAGACCCTCAAACACAGACCCTCAGACACAGACCCTCAAACACAGACCCTCAAACACAGACCCTCACACACAGACCCTCAAACACAGACCCTCACACACAGACCCTCAAACACAGACCCTCAAACACAGACCGTCACACACAGACCCTCTGACACAGACCCTCAAACACAGACCCTCAAACACAGACCCTCAAACACAGACCCTGAAACACAGACCCTCACACACAGACCCTGAAACACAGACCCTGAAACACAGACCCTCAAACACAGACCCTCACACACAGACCCTCAAACACAGACCCTCACACACAGACCCTCAAACACAGACCCTCACACACAGACCCTCAAACACAGACCCTCAGACACAGACCGTCACACACAGACCCTCAAACACAGACCCTCACACACAGACCCTGAAACACAGACCCTCACACACAGACCCTCAAACACAGACCCTCACACACAGACCCTGAAACACAGACCCTCACACACAGACCCTGAAACACAGACCCTCAAACACAGACCCTCAAACACAGACCCTCAAACACAGACCCTGAAACACAGACCCTCACACACAGACCGTCACACACAGACCCTCACACACAGACCCTCAGACACAGACCCTCAGACACAGACCCTCAGACACAGACCCTCAAACACAGACCCTCAGACACAGACCCTCAAACACAGACCCTCAAACACAGACCCTCAAACACAGACCCTCAAACACAGACCCTCACACACAGACCCTCACACACAGACCCTCAAACACAGACCCTCACACACAGACCCTCAAACACAGACCCTCACACACAGACCCTCAAACACAGACCCTCAAACACAGACCCTCACACACAGACCCTCTGACACAGACCCTCAAACACAGACCCTCAGACACAGACCGTCACACACAGACCCTCAAACACAGACCGTCACACACAGACCCTCACACACAGACCCTCAAACACAGACCCTCACACACAGACCCTCACACACAGACCCTCAAACACAGACCCTCACACACAGACCCTCAAACACAGACCCTCACACACAGACCCTGAAACACAGACCCTCACACACAGACCCTCAAACACAGACCCTCAGACACAGACCGTCACACACAGACCCTCACACACAGACCCTCACACACAGACCCTCAAACACAGACCCTCAAACACAGACCCTCAAACACAGACCCTCACACACAGACCCTCAAACACAGACCCTCACACACAGACCCTGAAACACAGACCCTCAAACACAGACCCTCAAACACAGACCCTCAAACACAGACCCTGAAACACAGACCCTCACACACAGACCCTGAAACACAGACCCTCACACACAGACCCTCACACACAGACCCTCAAACACAGACCCTCACACACAGACCCTCAAACACAGACCCTCAGACACAGACCGTCACACACAGACCGTCACACACAGACCCTCACACACAGACCCTCAAACACAGACCCTCACACACAGACCCTCAAACACAGACCCTCACACACAGACCCTCAGACACAGACCCTCAAACACAGACCCTCACACACAGACCGTCACACACAGACCGTCACACACAGACCCTCACACACAGACCCTCAAACACAGACCCTCAAACACAGACCCTCACACACAGACCCTCAAACACAGACCCTCACACACAGACCCTGAAACACAGACCCTCACACACAGACCCTCACACACAGACCCTCAAACACAGACCCTCAAACACAGACCCTCACACACAGACCCTCAAACACAGACCCTCACACACAGACCCTGAAACACAGACCCTCACACACAGACCCTGAAACACAGACCCTCACACACAGACCCTGAAACACAGACCCTCAAACACAGACCCTCACACACAGACCGTCACACACAGACCGTCACACACAGACCCTCACACACAGACCCTGAAACACAGACCCTCACACACAGACCCTGAAACACAGACCCTCAAACACAGACCCTCACACACAGACCCTCAAACACAGACCCTCACACACAGACCCTCACAGCAGAACCACGACCAGAACCATGTCTGACCTTTGACCCTCAGAGTGGAGTTCAGTCAGCAGAGACATCAAACATCATGTGGTGTGAGGTTCTGATTTGGATGGTTCTGATGATAAATGGACTTGTTGGAAGAACCTTGTGATTGTCCTGAACAGACTGAACGAGGACCCTTAATGTGACAGAGGAGGAAATGAGTGCTGATGAATCCTTCTGTTACAGTAGTCTCTGTGGTCTGATGCAGCTGATGAGAGTCAGCTTGTTCCCATCAGCCCCCATCCCCCCCAGCCCCTGAACCCCCCGACCCCCCCAACCTGACCCCCCAGCAGCAGAAGCTGCTGTTCTGAGCCAGAAAATGGAAATTACTTCCATTGTTTCTTTGAGCTCTGTGAGCCGACAGCTGGCTGAGTTTAACTCTCACTGCAACAAGAAGGAGATGAATCCCACTGACACCCCAACACTGTTCACCTCATGTGACCTCTGCTGAGGATGGACCTCATGCACACAGGAAACATTATTATATCAGAAACCAACAAGTAGTGAAGCTTCAGTTTCTGGGGAAACTCCATGTTGGTCCAAATGAGACTGTCAGATGATTTGTTGTGTTTCTCCCACGAAGCACCAACAACTACACGCAGAATACTTCAAATGTACTGAAAGGAAGTTCTGAGCTTCATGTCTGAGGGTAAAAATAAGTTTCTTCTGTGAGACACAATGAGGGTCTGACCTCTGACCTCTGGGGGTCTGTGTGAAACACTGTAGAGAATGTAACTTTGATTTTTCCTGTTAAACATCACAACTCCCCTCAATGCAGCATGACTGAAAATAAAACGTGTTTTATGTTTCATAGAAGAAAAAACTTTCAGTGATTGTAAATATTTAAATATTTATCTGGACCTGTTGATGTGAATGGATTCTGTAAAGGCGGACTGGCGCCCCCTGGTGGCCATTATTTGAAATTCAGCTTCAAACCACAGTAGCTTCAGTTTCAGTCTCTTGTTCCATCCAGTCTGTTTATTACTTCCACCTTTAGATTATTTATGGGTTTATCTCATGCATGCATTGAGGTGGTTACATTTCTCAGCATAGGTTGTAAAAAGCAAAAGTACCGATTTATTTGATTTGAGTGAATATGGTTACAAGCAGCTGCATCCTTCAGTAGTTTTTTGATAATGGGATGTGTTTAAGAGTCTGGAGTTGACGTTTATTCTGATCCTTGGAGGCGTCTCACTGAGCGATCAGTCATCAGCTGATCAACCTGTAACCTGCGTCACACAATCAGCTGATCAGCCTGTAACCTGCGTCACACAATCAGCTGATCAGCCTGTAACCTGCGTCACACAATCAGCTGATCAACCTGTAACCTGCGTCACACAATCAGCTGATCAACCTGTAACCTGCATCACACAATCAGCTGATCAGCCTGTAACCTGCGTCACACAATCAGCTGATCAACCTGTAACCTGCTTCACAATCAGCTGATCAACCTGTAACCTGCATCACACAATCAGCTGATCACCTGTAACCTGCATCACACAATCAGCTGATCAACCTGTAACCTGCTTCACAATCAGCTGATCAGCCTGTAACCTGCTTCACAATCAGCTGATCAACCTGTAACCTGCATCACACAATCAGCTCATCAGCCTGTAACCTGCATCACACAATCAGCTGATCAACCTGTAACCTGCTTCACAATCAGCTGATCAGCCTGTAACCTGCATCACACAATCAGCTGATCAGCCTATAACCTGCATCACACAATCAGCTGATCAGCCTGTAACCTGCTTCAAAATCAGCTGATCAGCCTGTAACCTGCTTCACAATCAGCTGATCAACCTGTAACCTGCATCACACAATCAGCCGATCAGCCTGTAACCTGCATCACACAATCAGCTGATCAGCCTGTAACCTGCATCACACAATCAGCTGATCATCCTGTAACCTGCTTCACAATCAGCTGATCAGCCTGTAACCTGCGTCACACAATCAGCTGATCAGCCTGTAACCTGCATCACACAATCAGCTGATCAGCCTATAACCTGCTTCACAATCAGCTGATCAACCTGTAACCTGCTTCACAATCAGCTGATCAGCCTGTAACCTGCTTCACAATCAGCTGATCAACCTGTAACCTGCATCACACAATCAGCTGATAAGCCTGTAACCTGCTTCACAATCAGCTGATCAGCCTGTAACCTGCATCACACAATCAGCTGATCAGCCTGTAACCTGCATCACACAATCAGCTGATCAGCCTGTAACCTGCATCACACAATCAGCTGATAAGCCTGTAACCTGCTTCACAATCAGCTGATCAGCCTGTAACCTGCTTCACAATCAGCTGATCAGCCTGTAACCTGCTTCACAATCAGCTGATCAACCTGTAACCTGCATCACACAATCAGCTGATCAACCTGTAACCTGCTTCACAATCAGCTGATCAGCCTGTAACCTGCTTAACAATCAGCTGATCAACCTGTAACCTGCATCACACAATCAGCTGATCAGCCTGTAACCTGCATCACACAATCAGCTGATCAGCCTGTAACCTGCATCACACAATCAGCTGATCAACCTGTAACCTGCATCACACAATCAGCTGATCAGCCTGTAACCTGCATCACACAATCAGCTGATCAACCTGTAACCTGCTTCACAATCAGCTGATCAGCCTGTAACCTGCTTCACAATCAGCTGATCAGCCTGTAACCTGCTTCACAATCAGCTGATCAACCTGTAACCTGCATCACACAATCAGCTGATCAGCCTGTAACCTGCATCACACAATCAGCTGATCAGCCTGTAACCTGCTTCACAATCAGCTGATCAACCTGTAACCTGCATCACACAATCAGCTGATCAGCCTGTAACCTGCATCACACAATCAGCTGATCAGCCTGTAACCTGCATCACACAATCAGCTGATCAACCTGTAACCTGCTTCACAATCAGCTGATCAGCCTGTAACCTGCTTAACAATCAGCTGATCATCCTGTAACTTGCATCACACAATCAGCTGATCAGCCTGTAACCTGCTTCACAATCAGCTGATCAGCCTGTAACCTGCTTCACAATCAGCTGATCAACCTGTAACCTGCATCACACAATCAGCTGATCAACCTGTAACCTGCATCACACAATCAGCTGATCAGCCTGTAACCTGCTTCACAATCAGCTGATCAGCCTGTAACCTGCATCACACAATCAGCTGATCAGCCTGTAACCTGCTTCAAAATCAGCTGATCAGCCTGTAACCTGCTTCACAATCAGCTGATCAACCTGTAACCTGCGTCACACAATCAGCTGATCAGCCTGTAACCTGCTTCACAATCAGCTGATCAGCCTGTAACCTGCATCACACAATCAGCTGATCAGCCTGTAACCTGCATCACACAATCAGCTGATCAACCTGTAACCTGCATCACACAATCAGCTGATCAGCCTGTAACCTGCATCACACAATCAGCTGATCAACCTGTAACCTGCTTCACAATCAGCTGATCAACCTGTAACCTGCTTCACAATCAGCTGATCAGCCTGTAACCTGCTTAACAATCAGCTGATCATCCTGTAACCTGCATCACACAATCAGCTGATCAGCCTGTAACCTGCATCACACAATCAGCTGATAAGCCTGTAACCTGCTTCACAATCAGCTGATCAGCCTGTAACCTGCATCACACAATCAGCTGATCAGCCTGTAACCTGCATCACACAATCAGCTGATCAGCCTATAACCTGCATCACACAATCAGCTGATCAACCTGTAACCTGCTTCACAATCAGCTGATCAGCCTGTAACCTGCTTCACAATCAGCTGATCAGCCTGTAACCTGCATCACAATCAGCTGATCAGCCTGTAACCTGCATCACACAATCAGCTGATCAGCCTGTAACCTGCTTCACAATCAGCTGATCAACCTGTAACCTGCTTCACAATCAGCTGATCAGCCTGTAACCTGCATCACACAATCAGCTGATCAACCTGTAACCTGCATCACACAATCAGCTGATCAGCCTGTAACCTGCATCACACAATCAGCTGATCAACCTGTAACCTGCATCACACAATCAGCTGATCAGCCTGTAACCTGCTTCACAATCAGCTGATCAGCCTGTAACCTGCTTCACAATCAGCTGATCAGCCTGTAACCTGCTTCACAATCAGCTGATCAACCTGTAACCTGCATCACACAATCAGCTGATCAACCTGTAACCTGCATCACACAATCAGCTGATCAGCCTGTAACCTGCATCACACAATCAGCTGATAAGCCTGTAACCTGCTTCACAATCAGCTGATCAGCCTGTAACCTGCATCACACAATCAGCTGATCAACCTGTAACCTGCATCACACAATCAGCTGATCAGCCTGTAACCTGCATCACACAATCAGCTGATCAACCTGTAACCTGCTTCACAATCAGCTGATCAACCTGTAACCTGCATCACACAATCAGCTGATCAGCCTGTAACCTGCTTCACAATCAGCTGATCAGCCTGTAACCTGCTTCACAATCAGCTGATCAACCTGTAACCTGCATCACACAATCAGCTGATCAGCCTGTAACCTGCTTCACAATCAGCTGATCAACCTGTAACCTGCATCACACAATCAGCTGATCAGCCTGTAACCTGCTTCACAATCAGCTGATCAGCCTGTAACCTGCGTCACACAATCAGCTGATCAGCCTGTAACCTGCATCACACAATCAGCTGATCAGCCTATAACCTGCATCACACAATCAGCTGATCAGCCTGTAACCTGCTTCACAATCAGCTGATCAGCCTGTAACCTGCTTCACAATCAGCTGATCAACCTGTAACCTGCATCACACAATCAGCTGATCAACCTGTAACCTGCATCACACAATCAGCTGATCAACCTGTAACCTGCATCACACAATCAGCTGATCAGCCTGTAACCTGCATCACACAATCAGCTGATCAGCCTGTACCCTGCTTCACAATCAGCTGATCAGCCTGTAACCTGCATCACACAATCAACTGATCAGCCTGTAACCTGCATCACACAATCAGCTGATCAACCTGTAACCTGCATCACACAATCAGCTCATCAGCCTGTAACCTGCATCACACAATCAGCTGATCAACCTGTAACCTGCTTCACAATCAGCTGATCAGCCTGTAACCGCTTCACAATCAGCTGATCAGCCTGTAACCTGCTTCACAATCAGCTGATCAACCTGTAACCTGCATCACACAATCAGCTGATCAGCCTGTAACCTGCATCACACAATCAGCTGATCAACCTGTAACCTGCTCCACAATCAGCTGATCAGCCTGTAACCTGCATCACACAATCAACTGATCAACCTGTAACCTGCTTCACAATCAGCTGATCAGCCTGTAACCTGCTTCACAATCAGCTGATCAACCTGTAACCTCCATCACACAATCAGCTGATCAGCCTGTAACCTGCATCACACAATCAGCTGATCAACCTGTAACCTGCATCACACAATCAGCTGATCAGCCTGTAACCTGCTTCACAAACAGCTGATCAGCCTGTAACCTGCTACACAATCAGCTGATCAACCTGTAACCTGCATCACACAATCAGCTGATCAACCTGTAACCTGCATCACACAATCAGCTGATCAGCCTGTAACCTGCATCACACAATCAGCTGATCAACCTGTAACCTGCATCACACAATCAGCTGATCAGCCTGTACCCTGCCTCACAATCAGCTGATCAGCCTGTAACCTGCATCACAATCAGCTGATCAGCCTGTAACCTGCTTCACAATCAGCTGATCAACCTGTAACCTGCATCACACAATCAGCTGATCAACCTGTAACCTGCATCACACAATCAGCTGATCAGCCTGTAACCTGCATCACACAATCAGCTGATCAGCCTATAACCTGCATCACAATCAGCTGATCAGCCTGTACCCTGCTTCACAATCAGCTGATCAGCCTGTAACCTGCTTCACAATCAGCTGATCAACCTGTAACCTGCATCACACAATCAGCTGATCAGCCTGTAACCTGCATCACACAATCAGCTGATCAACCTGTAACCTGCTTCACAATCAGCTGATCAGCCTGTAACCTGCATCACACAATCAGCTGATCAGCCTGTAACCTGCATCACACAATGAATAATGAGAAGTAAAAGAGCGTGAAGCTTCACTTTACTGCTTCTGTTAACCCTTGGAACGCCGTGTCCATGAGGGAAGCTGTGACCTGCGGGTTCCTGCTGCGTCTGTGTTCCGCAGTAGGAACTCGCTGTCGTCAGCAGTCGGCTGCTCAGGATAATCAGGATGGATGTGCTGCAGACCTGAGAGGGAGCAGCAGCCTGAAACCTGAGAGTATTATCATCATCAGCTCCTCCTCGTGTCCTTTTTCCTGTGTACAACCTCAGTCAGATGTTTGTGATGTTGAATCTTCCAGTGTGTGTCCACCTCCATGTGACGAGCTGCTCACCAACTAAATAAGGAGAATCTTTCTGATCCTTCATGACTTGCGTGTGAAGGAAACTTCTAAACATCCTGATCTATGTGTTTCTATGTGGTTTTACGTGACCGCTCTGTTCTGGGTGCAGATCTTCTGCTCAGCATTTTCTTCCTCTAAAAGGTACCAGATCAGCTGAAGATGAAGTCCAGTCTGAACCACCAACCCACTGAACCTGGATCAGTTTTGTCTCATAATAAGAAGTTCTGTGAAACGTGAAGTGACAGAAAACGTTTTATTGAACCTGAACCAGACGACATTCAGTAACAAGCTGTTTGATGGAGAAACCTGTTGGGAGGAGGCGGTGCGTGAAAGCCAGAGTTACAGGTGAGATGATGAAAAGCCCTTCCATAACTGAGCTACAGTTTACTATGATTGTCAGTTTGCACCAGAACGCTTCACCAAAGCAGATGTACTAACTCACCAGCTGGAAGCTATTTACAACATGCACATCAGGAGAGAGATTGCATAGCTCCTCTGTGTTTGCCCTTTAAACGTGTGCTTTTAGAGAAGAGTTCAGTCTGTGGCAGCAACAGACCACAAAGCACGGAAGTCTGAAAAGTCTTCCTGGTTTGTATCAAAGTGTCCCTCAGGTCATGAATTCAGTCCAGAAGACAGCTTTGTGCAGGGACAACGTCTGCTCGATGTGACTGGATGATCCAGAACCATCTCACGGACTGCTCAGAGTCCTAGTCTCAGTCTGCTAGGAAAGAAGACTCTTGGTAGAAAGGACAGGCACTGAGTCGAGGCAGAAATAGGTCCAAGTGAAACATCTGTCCACTACAGGATCTTTGTGTGAGGTCCAGTTTCATATTCGTATGTGGAAGTTACTGCATAAAAACAAACAAACAAACATGAGTGTTGTGTTGAAACAGAGTCACTCTCATCACTGACTCTCAAATCTGAAAAAACAAAACACGTAAAAACTGATTTTCAGACTGTCATTGGAACATGTTATGTCAGTGACCTCGAATGCATCATCTCAACTGTGTGTCCCTGAATGCATCATTGCATCTGTGTGTCCTTGAATGCATCATCACATCTGTGTGTCCCTGAACGCATCATCTCGTCTGTGTGTCCTTGAATGCATCATCACATCTGTGTGTCCCTGAACGCATCATCTCGTCTGTGTGTCCCTGAATGCATCATCTCAACTGTGTGTCCCTGAATGCATCATCACATCTGTGAGTCCCTGAATGCATCATCTCATCTGTGTGTCCCTGAATGCATCATCTCGTCTGTGTGTCCCTGAATGCATCATCTCGTCTGTGTGTCCCTGAATGCATCATCTCGTCTGTGTGTCCCTGAATGTACCATCTTATTGAGTGAACCTGAACGCACCATGGACACTCAGATAAGGTTGACACATGTCCAACCTTCAGATCATATGTTAGTAGATCTGGGAGAGACTGTCAGGATTCAGTTTTCAGTTCAAGTTAGTTAAAAGCCGGTTCATTGAACCATTTCCTGTCTGTAATTATTTCATTCTGTAAAGAATCTTCATATTAAATCAGAAGGAACATTAAAACATTATTATCATTCTGGCAGGTTTCTTGGTTTGTTCTTTAGTTCCACATACAAAATCTAGGATTTATATTTGATCATGTTCACCCTAACTCTTTGACTCACATTAAATCTGTTTCTTTGACCTTTGAAACGATTTTCTCCAGATGTGGAGAAGAATATCCATCACAGACTGATTTATATAATCTGTAACTTAATCTGTGATGCTGTAACATCCTTTTCATTAATCTGGATGAATCAAATCATCCAGAATGCAGCAGCGAGTGAAGTGAACTCACACCAGCTGTTTTTACACTCTGTACATTCACCTGGACACTATTTGTTCCATCATCTGTGACTCAGCAGGTGTCATGTGACCACAGGAGCTCGGCTGAAACAGCAGCTCTCTCATTACAGTTTATTGAACCTGGTTGCTATGGTAACAACACCCACACTGCCTCACATCCAGCGGCACAGATTTCTGTCTGAAATCAGTGCATGTATAAATCCACCTCCTCTCCTCTCCTCTCCTCTCCTCTCCTCTCCTCTCCTCTCCTCTCCTCTCCTCTCCTCTCCTCTCCTCTCCTCTCCTCTCCTCTCCTCTCCT
>SSNP01000115.1:1067294-1107294 GCA_006937955.1 Pachypanchax playfairii | reverse complement strand
TTAGGATCATTAGAAGTAGTACTAATCTTAGAAGAAGAACATTGAAAGATGTTTTTCTAGATTCTTTTGTGTTCTGCGGGGGGGGGGGGGGGGGGGTTGCTTGGGCATCTGCCCCCCTCCTTCTGGGTGCCCCATGTGCCCTTTTCTTGTCTTGTCTCTCTCTTTCACTCTCGCTCTCTCTTTTTCTTTTTTTACGTTTGTGTTCGTACCAAGGTCTGCCTGTGCACGAACACAATAATATTTAATTATTAATATCAATTTTGCAAAAGAAAAGGATTGGTCTTGCATCAGTCATGTGACACCAGTAACCAATGACCGCCCCTGATGGCAGAGCGTGTTGGATTCAAGCCGCCGTGAACGAGCTTGTAGAGAAGAGTGGATTAACGCGCAAAAAAGTGCCGACTGATGCAACAAGAACCAGTAAGTAAAGTCCACTATGGTCCATAATACAGGAGTGTAAAGTTATTATACACATTGTGTTGAGTTATCTGGTGGCAACACAATGGACGAAATGGAATAGATGTGTGCACGCGCACCGTGCAACAGCATGATAAGACGTCATCTGTCAGCTTTTATATATTACCTGCACAACTTGTGCAGCACAGGTAGTGGTGGTCATCAGCTGCTAGCAGGCTGGATGATGATGTCACAGCAGTGTGTCTGTCCAGCGTTACAGGGAAGTTTAAGTTCCAGGTTTTCATTAAATCCATAAATTATACATATCTACATAGTTATTGAGCAGTTATAATGATTATAGTTGAAAACACACTTTATTTGAAAGAAAATACATTAAATCATATATTAAATTTATACTGGAAAAACTGCAGATTCTACTGCAGTAAAAGGATTATATTTCTACTGTTGACACATTTAATGAACTTACTGCCTTGTTCAAAGTAGATAGTTCAACAAACTGAATCATTGAGTACATTATTTTTGTACTCATTTCTGGATTTTTTTTATTCTCATTTGTTTATTATAATAGCATCAGTGATAAATAATAGGGGATGGGGAAGGATTCTGGATCAGCACCATGATGCTGGACGCGGTCAATAGAAAGTTACTGTTGTAAGTTGAGATAAATTATCAACCCCTTTCAAATCCACAATTTCCTAAATAAATGATAGAAAAAACAGTTTATACTCAGATTAACAGAGATATTCACAATGTATTTGATATTTATCAGGCTGGTTTTTATTGTCATCACAGATCAGAAACACTGAACATCTGTCCTTCTCCTCGACCTCAGAGCTGCTTCTGATCCGGTGGATCATGATGAAAACTGGGTCGGCTTATCTGGTTCTGTTCTGGTTTCAGTCACGTGTCATTCCAACACAGTGAGTGCTGCATGAGGAGTTCCTCAGGGATCCATTCCTGGTCCAGTCCTATTCAGTCTTTATGTTTCCACTTGTTCATGTTATTCAGAAACATGTGAAGTATCATGATGATGCAGATGATCTACAGCTGGATGATTCTTTATCTTCTGATGATGTTGCTCCTCTACACGCCCTCACACAGTGTTTACATGATGCTAATATCGGGATGTTACAGCTGAACACAGATGTTCCTGGTTCCGTGACTCCTGAGTGTAAAACTGAAGCAGGTGACCCAGGTGGGATCCTGGACTATGATCTGCATAAAAGTGAACTGGATCTAAACCTACACCGAATCTTTTATCTGAATGGAAAAAGAACTGGTCTTCAGAACCTGTCTTCACCTGCAGAGTTCACACTGTTCTACCAGCAAGTCGTAAGAGACCCAGTTCAGCACTGAGTCAGTGAAGCTTCATGAAAGATGGAGCGCCTTCAAAATAAGAGGAATGAGTCCAGATGATTTATGAAGATAAACTCTTATGATTATTATAAGTTACTCAGAGAAGCTCTCAAACTTGGTTCAGATCAGCCTGAAGTTTGGGACTGTCAGTTCAATTTGACTCATTTGACTCCGTAACATTTTAAAGAAATTGACAAGAAACTATGAAATTATTGGATCTATAAAACCCGAGCAGACACCTAAAGCACCTAAAAAGCAATACACCTGCCAGGCAGGTGTGACGTCACCACCTGACTCTAAAAAGATGATATCGATCATATTCACAATGATGTCAAAACATGACAGTCAATAACAAGAACAGGGACAATAAAGAAAGAATCACCCACTGTAATTAAATTTAACTCAGCTCCTTTCATACTCAGTAAAAGACCCAAAAAACACATCAGAGTGATCATCTTCTCAGAGAAAGATCTTCGTCTGAGATGGTCCTCGGCAGCAGCTCGTAGTGCGTCATCTTACTATCAGAGGATCTTTGGGAGCTCTTCTTCTGCAGGATGTCAGCAGGCAGCATGTGGAGGTCACTGGTAAGATGGAAAATCAGACATCTGACATAAAAAAACCCGCGAACAAGTTGCTTATCGCTTCTCAGCGGAACCGTGTAGGTGGTTCCGTGGGAACCGAACTGTGTCGCTCCCGTGTTTTCCGGTTTTTCACTCCACGGTTCGCAGGTTAGCCGTTAGCCAGCACGGTGCCCTTCATCAGCGGAAACTACCGGAGGAGTTTCTTCACCAGAACACTTCACCGGTTACCGGAACGACATCTAAGAGACCGGTTCCGATCCACTTTGGGCTGAAGTCCACAGATTATTGGAAAAACATGAAGGTCAAAGTTGAAGTGAAACCTTGTAGGTGTGACGTCAGATGAGACGCGCCCTTCAGACGCCTGATGTGGTCTCACAGCTGGGATTCAGTCCAGACCCCAGAGATCCGGATTGGGTTCTGGGTTTTGCTGTAACACTTTGAACTCTGCTGTTTTCAGGAGGTTCTAGAAGTTTATTGTCAATGTCTAGTTAAAAACACTGAATTACACTCTGATTCCGAAGCTTGTTTATTATTTATTTTTGCCTCCATATGAAACTGATTCTGACTGGTTATTTGTTATATGTGGTGTGTTAAAGCAGATTCGGTTTTTTTTGTCCTGTCCAGGTGAGCCAGGTGTTGGGCCTGTCAGGAAGGAGACCTGGTCTGTTTTCTGCATCCTGCTCCAGAGGGGTGAGTGGCTCAGGGTTCGAGAACCCGGCACCAGTCGTCATTTCCTGTAACAACACCAGGCCTAAGTTGAGTAACATAATGTTTAACATGTTGAAGAGGAGTGATCGACTGATTATCAGCAGGCCCGATTATTGACACCGATATTTGGAAATACTACATTTATCAGCATCTGTATTTTTTTTAATCTGACGTGCCGATATCAAGAAATTAAATTAAAGCTTCTGTATCATGTTGTTTTACAGCTTTCATCATCTGGATAGACACATCTATGATAACATCTTACCTTTGGTGTTATATAGTCTTCATTTGTTCTGAAATATAACTTATATTCTCCAGTTATTCTCAGACCAGGAAGTAAAACACTCGGTTTAACTAAAATCCATCCTCTCCTCCAGGCCCCTCCCTCGTGAGTGCTGCCCCTCAAGCTGCCTGAATAAAATGATGAATAAATTCCTGTAACTCTCACAGCTAAATGCACATTTTCACTGAGACATTTATAGAAAGTAAAATACTACAAACGGTGGTGTTTAGTGTCTTGGTTCAGACTCTGGCAGCTCGGGGTGTGTGTGTTTAATCTGCAGGTCCTGGTGTAACATTGTTACATCACTATGTTACAGTCAGGTGGTTTTCCAGGAGAGAGTGGAGCAGCTGCTCAGAGTGCAGGATTCAGGACCCAAACCCAAAAACCAGTCTGGAGGGTTTAATAAGGAAATAACATCATAACATGGTTAAAAGATACAAACAGCTGATTTTACATGATACAGGAACTTTAAAACAGTTATTTTGGCTCAGATGCAGCCACGCCTCTGTCTCCAGTATTGTTCCACCCACTGCGCCATCTGATTGGTTAAGCAGCCACAGCATGAGTATGGGGGCGGAGCCCATCTGAAGCTGAATCTCTCCTCACAAACACAGAGTTTTCCCGTGTGGAGAAGCTCCATACAGCAAAACGCATGTGTTGAAGCTAAATGCAGAAAACTCCAGAAAATTCTAATAATCATCCTCGTGCTTTACATCTCATCACTACTAGTAACGTTACAGTGAGCAGCAGAGTAAAGACAAGCAGCAGCTCTGCTTGCTCAGAGTACCTCCGATATGTCTGTGAATCACCTGAAATACTGCTGTTGATGACATTGATGTGGAAACAGTGATTGTAGAAGCCTGTGTGTGACTGTGAGTGGAACGAGGTTCGGTTCAGTGTTTTGTTGCAGGAAGTACGCTGAGATGAAGGCTGACTGGTTTTAACTCGCTGCTCTAAAGGCTGAGCAGACTGAATGTGTGTTATGTTGAGAAGAGTATGAGTTTACATGAGACACATTAAAAACTGTACAACTCACGCTGCTTCAGCTATTTCACGCTGCTTCAGCTGCTTCACGCTGCGTCACGCTGCTTCACGCTGCATCACTCTGCTTCACGCTGCTTCAGCTGCTTCACGCTGCTTCACCTGCTTCAGGCTGCTTCACCTGCTTCAGGCTGCTTCAGCTGCTTCACCTGCTTCAGCTGCTTCACGCTGCGTCACGCTGCGTCACGCTGCTTCAGCTGCTTCACCTGCTTCAGCTGCTTCACGCTGCGTCACGCTGCTTCAGCTGCTTCACCTGCTTCAGCTGCTTCACGCTGCTTCAGCTGCTTCATGCTTCTTCACGCTGCTTCAGCTGCTTCACGCTGCTTCACCTGCTTCAGGCTGCTTCACCTGCTTCAGGCTGCTTCAGCTGCTTCACCTGCTTCAGCTGCTTCACGCTGCGTCACGCTGCTTCAGCTGCTTCACCTGCTTCACGCTGCGTCACGCTGCTTCAGCTGCTTCACCTGCTTCAGCTGCTTCACGCTGCTTCAGCTGCTTCATGCTGCTTCACCTGCTTCAGCTACTTCCCGCTGCTTCAGCTGCTTCACCTGCTTCACGCTGCTTCACGCTGCTTCAGCTGCTTCACGCTGCTTCAGCTGCTTCTGCTGCTTCACGCTGCTTCAGCTGCTTCACCTGCTTCAGCTGCTTCACGCTGCGTCACGCTGCTTCATGCTGCTTCAGCTGCTTCACCTGCTTTACCTGCTTCACATGCTTCACCTGCAACATAAACGATTCTGTTCAGCCTTCCTGACTGTGAGCGACTGTGGCTCAGTGGTTAGAGCGGTTGTCGATCCCGGCTTCCACCACCACGTGTCGACGTGTCCTTGGGCAAGACACTGAACCCCATGTTGCCCCCCTGCGTATAGGGTTGTGTGAGTGTTAGCCCCTCCCCTCTCCCGTGTGAATGGGTGAATGACAAAAAAACTGTAGTGTGAAGTGCTTTGGGGGTCGTAGGACCTAATGAAAGCGCTATACAAGTACACGCCATTTACCATTTCCTGGTTCTGTTGTATCAGATACCTGATGTTTCACACATCTGATCCGATCCGGTGACACATTGTGTGTTTTCTTTAAAGCAGCTTTCAGATTCCATCCTGAAAAAGAATGAAACATCTGATTGGTTGTTTTGGTGGTTTGGATGTTTCCTGTAACATTTTAAAGACTCTCTCCTGTCTGAGTTAAAAGCTGCTCTGATTGCTGACTTCTGTGTGTGAGCAGATGCAGACCGTCACTCTGATCCCCGGGGACGGAATCGGACCTGAGATCTCTGCTGCGGTTGTGAAGATATTCGAAGCAGCCAAAGTGAGTGTAAGATCATAAACTGAGTCATCACAGCAGGACGCAGTAACTGTACCAGTGTCTCCCTGCAGGCTCCGATCCGATGGGAGGAGAGGAACGTCACAGCAATCAAAGGGCCTGGCGGCAGGTGGATGATCCCTCCTGATGCCAAAGAGTCCATGGACCGGAGCAAGATCGGCTTAAAAGGTCAGTTGGATTATTTTGAGTTGCTGTCGGTCTTCTGGAAGCTCTCGGCTCATTGGTGTGACGCTTTCATCCTGCAGGACCCCTGAAGACGCCCATCGCTGCCGGCCACCCCTCCATGAACCTGCTGCTCAGGAAAACCTTTGATCTTTACGCCAACGTGCGGCCCTGCGTCTCTATCGAAGGCTACAAGACGCCGTACACAGACGTCAACCTGGTCACGATCCGGGAGAACACAGAGGGGGAGTACAGCGGCATTGAGCATGTGGTGAGTGGGCGGAGACTCTGAGGAACCTTCGGTGTTTTGGATCTGTTTGTCATCAGTCATCTTGGGGTTTGACATGAAGTCTGTTTACCTGTTTTGGGTGGAAGTTTTCTTCTAAAAGGAGGTTTAATGGATGCGGACTGTCAGCAGGTGTTACCTGTAATAACCGTGAACCCGCCTCCTCACCTGTCTCCTGCAGGTCATTTAGCAGCTGCAGACATGATGCTGTGATCCTGTTCATCTCTTGGTAAGAAGGAGGAAGTTCCTCCAGTGTCGTATTCACAAAACTCCTGGTTCCTCCTCTGATAGGCGGCGTCTCCACCAGAAAACACACGTGTTGAAAGAGTTCCAGTTACATGGCTGTTTGACGTTTCTGCAGGTTTCTGAGAGTCTGGATCATCTGGAGCTTCATCTAGATCAGGGTTCTGCAGACAGAACCGTGTTCCATGTTGCGGCAAAAAATTCTGTCTCAAATGAGTGAATTTTATTAAAAGTTTATTATAGAAATCATGCTGATTGAGAGCTGTCAGTCAAACGAATGAGGCTCCGCCCCTCAAGGCCAATCAGAGCTGCTAGAGACACGTCATCAGAACCCTGAACGTCTCTGAGAGACTGAATCTAGTCTGGACACAAAGTGTCACTGATTTTAGGAAAATAAATAGTTTCATTGTCAAGTTGAGAAATTGGAAAAATAAAAACAGTTAAAATTCATCTTTTATATTTTAATAAAGTGTTTTTAATAATGTTTTTTATGAAAATCGACTAACGTCAGATTAAACGTGTCAGACGTTCCAAATGGTTTGGGGGCCTGGAGGTCCGGTTCCCTGGTGGTTTGGGGGCCTGGAGGTCCGGTTCCCTGGTGGTTTGGGGGCCTGGAGGTCCGGTTCCCTGGTGGTTTGGGGGCCTGGAGGTCCGGTTCCCTGGTGGTCTGAGGGCCCGGAGGTCCGGTTCCCTGGTGGTCTGAGGACCCGGAGGTCCGGTTCTCTGGTGGTCTGAGGGCCCGGAGGTCCGGTTCCCTGGTGGTCTGAGGGCCCGGAGGTCCGGTTCTCTGGTGGTCTGGGGGCCCGGAGGTCCGGTTCCCTGGTGGTCTGAGGGCCCGGAGGTCCGGTTCCCTGGTGGTCTGAGGGCCCGGAGGTCCGGTTCTCTGGTGGTCTGGGGGCCCGGAGGTCCGGTTCCCTGGTGGTTTGGGGGCCTGGAGGTCCGGTTCCCTGGTGGTTTGGGGGCCTGGAGGTCCGGTTCCCTGGTGGTTTGGGGGCTGCGAGCTGACTCTGCGTTGGCGTGTTTTCTGACAGCAGGAAGTCGTCATGTTGGCGCCGCTGCTGGATCTCAGTGAATCCTGGTGATCCAGATCAGGTTCTTCAGACGCTTTTGGAGGTTTTGTGAATATGATGGAACCACTTCAGCTTCCTGTAGTTCACCTCCTGATGTGGATCAGCCCACCTGTCTGTGTGATCATTGTCCTCCTGTCCTCCCCCCTGTCCTCCCCCCTGTCCTCCCCGCTGTCCTTCCCCCTGTCCTCCCCCCTGTCCTTCTTCCTGTCCTCCCCCCTGTCCTTCCTCCTGTCCTTCCTCCTGTCCTCCCTCCTGTCCTTCCTCCTGTCCTCCCTCCTGTCCTTCCCCCTGTCCTCCCCGCTGTCCTTCCCCCTGTCCTCCCCCCTGTCCTTCTTCCTGTCCTCCCCCCTGTCCTCCCCCCTGTCCTTCCCCCTGTCCTTCCTCCTGTCCTCCCTCCTGTCCTTCCCCCTGTCCTCCCCGCTGTCCTTCCTCCTGTCCTCCCCGCTGTCCTTCTTCCTGTCCTCCCCCCTGTCCTTCCCCCTGTCCTTCCTCCTGTCCTCCCCCCTGTCCTCCCCGCTGTCCTTCTTCCTGTCCTCCCCCCTGTCCTTCCTCCTGTCCTTCCTCCTGTCCTCCCTCCTGTCCTTCCCCCTGTCCTCCCCCCTGTCCTTCTTCCTGTCCTCCCCCCTGTCCTCCCCCCTGTCCTTCCTCCTGTCCTTCCTCCTGTCCTCCCTCCTGTCCTTCCTCCTGTCCTCCCCCCTGTCCTCCCCCTGTCCTTCCCCCTGTCCTCCCCCCTGTCCTTCTTCCTGTCCTCCCCCCTGTCCTTCCTCCTGTCCTTCCTCCTGTCCTCCCCGCTGTCCTTCTTCCTGTCCTCCCCCCTGTCCTTCCTCCCCCCTCCCCCCTGTCCTTCCCCCTGTCCTTCCTCCTGTCCTCCCCCCTGTCCTCCCCGCTGTCCTTCTTCCTGTCCTCCCCCCTGTCCTCCCCCCTGTCCTTCTTCCTGTCCTCCCTCCTGTCCTTCCCCCTGTCCTCCCCCCTGTCCTTCCTCCTGTCCTCCCTCCTGTCCTCCCCCCTGTCCTCCCCCCTGTCCTTCCCCCTGTCCTTCTCCCTGTCCTCCCCCCTGTCCTTCCCCCTGTCCTTCCTCCTGTCCTCCCTCCTGTCCTTCCCCCTGTCCTCCCCGCTGTCCTTCCCCCTGTCCTCCCCCCTGTCCTTCCTCCCCCCTCCCCCCTGTCCTTCCCCCTGTCCTTCCTCCTGTCCTCCCCCCTGTCCTTCCCCTGTCCTCCCCCCTGTCCTCCCCCCTGTCCTTCCTCCTGTCCTTCCTCCTGTCCTCCCTCCTGTCCTTCCTCCTGTCCTCCCTCCTGTCCTTCCAGGTTGATCTCAGACTTCCTCAGTATCAGGAGTTGTGTGTCTCTTGTGTTCTCAGCGTGTTTCTTCTTGTTCTCACCTGCAGATCGTAGACGGTGTCGTTCAGAGCATCAAACTGATCACCGAGAACGCCAGCAGACGCATCGCAGAGTACGCCTTTGAATACGCCAGAAACAACCAAAGAAGCAGCGTGACGGCCGTCCACAAGGCGAACATCATGTGAGTGCAGCTCGTCCTGCAGCAGCTGCAGTGTGATTGGCTGGTCTGACTGTCTCCGTGTCTCTGCAGGCGGATGTCAGATGGACTGTTTCTCAGAAAATGTCGAGAGGTGGCTGAAAACTACAAAGACATTAAGTTCACTGAGATGTACCTGGACACCGTGTGTCTCAATGTGAGTCTGATAGAAACACCTTCATATGTTCAAGTTCAGGGTTACCAGGTCTTTCTTCACCTACACACACACACACACACACACACACACACACACACAAGTGTGTTTTGTTATCCTTATGGGGACCGTCCATTGACTTCCATTGATTTTAGTAACTAGATTTATACCTAACCCAAACCCTTTTACTAACCTTAACCATTACTGATCTATAACTAACCCTAAGACTAACTAAAACTCTATTCACACCATACCTATAAACCTAACCCCTAACCCTAAAAAGGGGAGTCCCCCTCATGGGGACCAGGCTTCGGTCGGACAAGTAGGCCGCCAGGTCCGGCTGCTCCCTCCAGCTGTCCGGGAAACTGGCCCTGCTCTCATCCTCCACGTCCACCGCCGACATGCTGCTGCCTCCGGACAACTTTCAGTCACCCTTTCAGACCCTCAGACCGCCACCACACAGACACCGGACCCTCCGACCGCCACCACACAGACACCGGACCCTCCGACCGCCACCACACAGACACCGGACCCTCCGACCGCCACCAAACAGGCACCGGACCCTCCGACCGCCACCAAACAGGCACCGGACCCTCCGACCGCCACCACACAGACACCGGACCCTCCGACCGCCACCACACAGACACCGGACCCTCCGACCGCCACCACACAGACACCGGACCCAGCTTCTCCAAGATGACCCCCATCCTTCCAGTGAGATCCACATCAGTATGTGATCCAGACCCCCCGAGTGCTGCCAGATAAGGTTACATACTTTCCATTTTTCAAATTTGACGATATGTCAGGTGACTGCCAGCTCCAATCAGCAGGTTCCTACGATCAGTAATCCAAATAAATACGTCCTCCACCGACAGAGCGTGGGTCGACTCTGACCAGTGAGTCTAAACTAGAAGGATTTCATGTTTCCTCCATCCCGAGTCTCAGATGATGAATCCTTTGTGTCTTTCCTGAAACCTGTTTCTGTCTCTGGGTTCCAGATGGTTCAGGATCCAACCCAGTTCGATGTGCTGGTCATGCCCAACCTGTATGGAGACATTCTCAGGTGAGTGGGTACTCTGAGACATCTGCCAATCAGAGGCTTTGAATTAGAACCATGATGTCATGTGACTGTGTTTCAGTGACCTGTGTGCCGGTTTGATCGGAGGACTCGGCGTCACTCCCAGCGGGAACATCGGTGCTAACGGAGTGGCCATATTTGAATCGGTTTGTTTCTGGAATGTTTTACTGCAGAACACCTGACGTGAGATCAGCAGATGCTGCTTCGAGTTCTCACAGAGAGCTGACGGAGGAACGCTGGAGCAGCTGATATTTCTGCTTCAGGATCAATAATGATCAATAAACATCTCCAATTAGCTTCAGTGAAATATTCTCGTTGGTCTCTGGACACAGTTAACATGATGCTAACTGTCTGTGTTTGTGCTGCAGGTGCACGGTACCGCCCCTGACATCGCAGGAATGGACCTGGCCAACCCCACCGCCTTGTTGCTCAGCGCTGTTATGATGCTGCGTCACATGGGTCTCCATGACAACGCCAACAAGATCCAGACGGCCTGTTTCGACACAATCAGAGACAAGAAGGTGAGACAGCAGATGCTGGATGGAAAAGTGATGAAGAGGAAGATGATCGGCTCTGTGATGAGAGTTTTTAATGTCAGATCATGATGAAACAGGTTGATGCTGTTTCTCCTCTTGTCTGATCACTTTAATTACCCGCTTGTAGAAAAGTTACCAACATCGTTACCATGGAAACGCATTTCAGCTGGTTCGGTTTGTTGCTGTTTCAGGTGCTGACGAAGGATCTGGGAGGAGACTCTAAATGTTCAGAGTTCACAGCTGATATCTGCAGAAGAATTCAGGATCTGGACTGAAGCCCCCCCCCCCCGGCCTCAGTCAACTATTAGCTCTCCATATATGATTTCTCTCTAACATTTACAGGAAACGCGGTACGTGTGGGGCGGAGCTTCTGCGGGAGCTGTTTTAAAGTTCACCACAGACGAGACTTTTCACGTGACCAATAATGAGAAATGTTTCTCAGATCTCCAGTAATGATATCAGCTGTTGCATCTTAACGGTTGTCTAACTGCAGCTCAAGTGTCCTTGTATTTATTATTTCTATTTCCTGTTTTGTTGCATTTCTGCTTTGAGACCCACAAATATAAAAGACCTGTGGAGAAAGATTTGTTTTTAATCAATGACTCTTCTGCTTTTTTCTGTGTCTGTTATGTTCTTCTTCTCTGAAAGTTTCTGATTGTTCAAACTGAAACATGATGTCAACTACCAGAACAAAAACACTCAGAAAATGTCACATCAGGACTAAATCAGCTGTTCCAGCTTTGATTTTACACTTTAGTTTTGTTTTTCTTCCTGAATGATGACACGTTATGATTCAACACAATAAAATTTGAAATGTGATTAAACTTGAATGAAGTTAACTAGAATAGAGCTACATGGTAGCATGGAATAGCGCTATAACTGGTGGCAGCTTGTTGGAGTAGCTCTGTGACATAGCTAGCATTTGCTAGCATTTTTTTATTCTTTTTGAGTATTTCTTGATGGTTTTTTTATTCTGGAAATATTTTCTAAATACTTTTCTTCTGATTTGGGTGCTGTGCTGACTGAGTTTTTTGCTGGATTTGTCACTTTTTTGCCACTTGTTATGATGCGTAACCATGGCAACAAGAGACTTGTTTACAAGTAAGAGCAGCTAACTGACATTTCTAAGGCTGAAATAATCCTCAAATTCAAGTCTGGATCCCTGATGAGCTCAAAAGAAGAAGACATGGATTCAGAGCAGGAGCAAAGTGAAAAGAGAGAAAGAGGAAGTTTAAACCTTCACTTCCATCAGTCATATTGACAAATGTGAGATCTCTTGCTAACAAAATGGATGAACTTGAAACTCTGTTGAAATGCAGCATCATGTGTTTCACTGAGACATGGCTGGAGGGACATATCCTGGACTCCAGTGTGTCTCTGTCTGGCTTTCAAACAATACGGACAGACAGAGATTTGAAGAGGAGCTGCAAAAGAAGAGGAGTTTGTCAGCTGATCACATCTGCAGTTACCTGTTGGGGGCGGAGCATCAGAGTATGTGACACGAGGAGGCTGAACAGATTGATAAGGAGGGCTGGTTCTGTCCTGGAGACTGAACTGGAGTCTCTTGAGTTGATTGTCCAAAGGAGGATGAAGAATATGATGGAGAACCCTCATCATCCTCTTCAGAACACAGTAACTCAACAACAGAGTGTCTTCAGTCAGAAGATTCTTCATAATCCGCTGCAGCACAGACGCTACAGGAGATCCTTCCTGTCCACACCTAGAACCCTCTACAGGAGATCCTTCCTGTCCACACCTAGAACCCTCTACAGGAGATCCTTCCTGTCCACACCTAGAACCCTCTACAGGAGATCCTTCCTGTCCACACCTAGAACCCTCTACAGGAGATCCTTCCTGTCCACACCTAGAACCCTCTACAGGAGATCCTTCCTGTCCACAGCTAGAACCCTCTACAGGAGATCCTTCCCGTCTACAGCTAGAACCCTCTACAGGAGATCCTTCCCGTCCACACCTAGAACCCTCTACAGGAGATCCTTCCCGTCCACATCTAGAACCCTCTACAGGAGATCCTTCCCGTCTACAGCTAGAACCCTCTACAGGAGATCCTTCCTGTCTACAGCTAGAACCCTCTACAGGAGATCCTTCCCGTCCACAGCTAGAACCCTCTACAGGAGATCCTTCCCGTCCACACCTAGAACCCTCTACAGGAGATCCTTCCTGTCCACACCTAGAACCCTCTACAGGAGATCCTTCCTGTCCACACCTAGAACCCTCTACAGGAGATCCTTCCCGTCCACAGCTAGAACCCTCTACAGGAGATCCTTCCCGTCTACAGCTAGAACCCTCTACAGGAGATCCTTCCCGTCTACATCTAGAACCCTCTACAGGAGATCCTTCCTGTCCACACCTAGAACCCTCTACAGGAGATCCTTCCTGTCTACAGCTAGAACCCTCTACAGGAGATCCTTCCTGTCCACATCTAGAACCCTCTACAGGAGATCCTTCCCGTCTACAGCTAGAACCCTCTACAGGAGATCCTTCCCGTCCACATCTAGAACCCACTACAGGAGATCCTTACCGTCTACAGCTAGAACCCTCTACAGGAGATCCTTCCCGTCTACAGCTAGAACCCTCTACAGGAGATCCTTCCCGTCTACAGCTAGAACCCTCTACAGGAGATCCTTCCCGTCCACACCTAGAACCCTCTACAGGAGATCCTTCCCGTCCACACCTAGAACCCTCTACAGAAGATCCTTCCTGTCCACACCTAGAACCCTCTACAGGAGATCCTTCCCGTCCACAGCTAGAACCCTCTACAGGAGATCCTTCCCGTCTACATCTAGAACCCTCTACAGGAGATCCTTCCTGTCTACAGCTAGAACCCTCTACAGGAGATCCTTCCTGTCTACAGCTAGAACCCTCTACAGGAGATCCTTCCTGTCCACATCTAGAACCCTCTACAGGAGATCCTTCCCGTCTACAGCTAGAACCCTCTACAGGAGATCCTTCCCGTCTACAGCTAGAACCCTCTACAGGAGATCCTTCCCGTCCACACCTAGAACCCTCTACAGGAGAACCTTCCCGTCCACATCTAGAACCCTCTACAGGAGATCCTTCCCGTCCACATCTAGAACCCTCTACAGGAGATCCTTCCCGTCTACAGCTAGAACCCTCTACAGGAGATCCTTCCCGTCTACAGCTAGAACCCTCTACAGGAGATCCTTCCTGTCTACAGCTAGAACCCTCTACAGGAGATCCTTCCTGTCTACAGCTAGAACCCTCTACAGGAGATCCTTCCCGTCCACACCTAGAACCCTCTACAGGAGATCCTTCCCGTCCACACCTAGAACCCTCTACAGGAGATCCTTCCCGTCCACAGCTAGAACCCTCTACAGGAGATCCTTCCTGTCTACAGCTAGAACCCTCTACAGGAGATCCTTCCTGTCCACAGCTAGAACCCTCTACGAGAGATCCTTCCTGTCCACACCTAGAACCCTCTACAGGAGATCCTTCCTGTCCACACCTAGAACCCTCTACAGGAGATCCTTCCCGTCCACATCTAGAACCCTCTACAGGAGATCCTTCCCCTCCACATCTAGAACCCTCTACAGGAGATCCTTCCTGTCCACAGCTAGAACCCTCTACAGGAGATCCTTCCCGTCCACAGCTAGAACCCTCTACAGGAGATCCTTCCTGTCCACAGCTAGAACCCTCTACAGGAGATCCTTCCTGTCTACAGCTAGAACCCTCTACAGGAGAGCCTTCACGTCCACAGCTAGAACCCCCTACAGGAGATCCTACCCGTCCACAGCTAGAACCCTCTACAGGAGATCCTTCCCGTCCACAGCTAGAACCCTCTACAGGAGATCCTTCCTGTCCACACCTAGAACCCTCTACAGGAGGTCCTTCCTGTATACAGCTAGAACCCTCTGCAGGAGATCCTTCCTGTCTACAGCTAGAAACCTCTACAGGAGATCCTTCCTGTCCACACCTAGAACCCTCTACAGGAGATCCTTCCGTCCACAGCTAGAACCCTCTACAGGAGATCCTTCCCGTCCACAGCTAGAACCCTCTACAGGAGATCCTTCCTGTCCACACCTAGAACCCTCTACAGGAGATCCTTCCTGTCCACACCTAGAACCCTCTACAGGAGATCCTTCCTGTCTACAGCTAGAACCCTCTACAGGAGATCCTTCCCGTCCACAGCTAGAACCCTCCACAGGAGATCCTTCCCGTCCACACCTAGAACCCTCTACACGAGATCCTTCCTGTCCACACCTAGAACCCTCTACAGGAGATCCTTCCTGTCCACACCTAGAACCCTCTACAGGAGATCCTTCCTGACAACAACTAGAACCCTCTACAGGAGATCCTTCCCGTCCACAGCTACCCTCTACAGGAGATCCTTCCCGTCTACAGCTAGAACCCTCTACAGGAGATCCTTCCCGTCCACACCTAGAACCCTCTACAGGAGATCCTTCCCGTCCACACCTAGAACCCTCTACAGGAGCTCCTTCCTGTCTACAGCTAGAACCCCCTGCAGGAGCTCCTTCCCGTCCACACCTAGAACCCTCTACAGGAGATCCTTCCTGTCCACACCTAGAACCCTCTACAGGAGATCCCTCCTGTCCACAGCTAGAACCCTCTACAGGAGATCCTTCCTGTCTACAGCTAGAACCCTCTACAGGAGATCCTTCCTGTCTACAGCTAGAACCCTCTACAGGAGATCCCTCCTGTCCACAGCTAGAACCCTCTACAGGAGATCCTTCCCGTCCACCGCTAGAACCCTCTACAGGAGAACCTTCCCGTCTACAGCTAGAACCCTCTACAGGAGATCCTTCCTGTCTACAGCTAGAACCCTCTACAGGAGATCCTTCCTGTCTACAGCTAGAACCCTCTACAGGAGATCCTTCCCGTCCACAGCTAGAACCCTCTACAGGAGATCCTTCCCGTCCACATCTAGAACCCTCTACAGGAGATCCTTCCCGTCTACAGCTAGAACCCTCTACAGGAGATCCTTCCTGTCTACATCTAGAACCCTCTACAGGAGATCCTTCCTGTCCACAGCTAGAACCCTCTACAGGAGATCCTTCCTGTCTACAGCTAGAACCCTCTACAGGAGATCCTTCCCGTCCACAGCTAGAACCCTCTACAGGCGATCCTTCCCGTCCACAGCTAGAACCCACTACAGGAGCTCCCTCCTGTCTACAGCTAGAACCCTCTACAGGAGATCCTTCCCGTCTACAGCTAGAACCCTCTACAGGAGATCCTTCCTGTCTACAGCTAGAACCCTCTACAGGAGATCCTTCCTGTCTACAGCTAGAACCCTCTACAGGAGATCCTTCCCGTCCACAGCTAGAACCCTCTACACGAGCTCCTCCCCGTCCACAGCTAGAACCCTCTACAGGAGATCCTTCCCGTCTACATCTAGAACCCTCTACAGGAGATCCTTCCTGTCCACAGCTAGAACCCTCTACAGGAGATCCTTCCTGTCTACAGCTAGAACCCTCTACAGGAGATCCTTCCCGTCCACAGCCAGAACCCTCTACAGGGGCTCCTTCCTGTCCACAGCTAGAACCCTCTACAGGAGATCCTTCCTGTCTACAGCTAGAACCCTCTACAGGAGATCCTTCCCGTCCACAGCTAGAACCCTCTACAGGAGATCCTTCCCGTCCACAGCTAGAACCCTCTACAGGAGATCCTTCCTGTCTACAGCTAGAACCCTCTACAGGAGAACCTTCCTGTCCACAGCTAGAACCCTCTACAGGAGATCCTTCCCGTCCACACCTAGAACCCTCTACAGGAGATCCTTCCCGTCCACACCTAGAACCCTCTACAGGAGATCCTTCCTGTCCACACCTAGAACCCTCTACAGGAGAACCTTCCCGTCCACAGCTAGAACCCTCTACAGGAGATCCTTCCTGTCCACAGCTAGAACCCTCTACAGGAGATCCTTCCCGTCCACAGCTAGAACCCTCTACAGGAGATCCTTCCCGTCCACACCTAGAACCCTCTACAGGAGATCCTTCCTGTCCACACCTAGAACCCTCTACAGGAGATCCTTCCCGTCTACAGCTAGAACCCTCTACAGGAGATCCTTCCTGTCTACAGCTAGAACCCTCTACAGGAGATCCTTCCCGTCCACAGCTAGAACCCTCTACAGGAGATCCTTCCCGTCCACAGCTAGAACCCTCTACAGGAGATCCTTCCCGTCCACAGCTAGAACCCTCTACAGGAGATCCTTCCTGTCTACAGCTAGAACCCTCTACAGGAGATCCTTCCTGTCTACAGCTAGAACCCTCTACAGGAGTTTCTTCCCGTCCACAGCTAGAACCCTCTACAGGAGATCCTTCCCGTCCACAGCTAGAACCCTCTACAGGAGATCCTTCCTGTCCACAGCTAGAACCCTCTACAGGAGATCCTTCCCGTCCACAGCTAGAACCCTCTACAGGAGATCCTTCCTGTCTAAAGCTAGCACCCTCTACAGGAGATCCTTCCCGTCCACAGCTAAAACCCTCTACAGGAGATCCTTCCTGGCTACATCTAGAACCCTCTACAGGAGATCCTTCCTGTCCACAGCTAGAACCCTCTACAGGAGATCCTTACCGTCCACAGCTAGAACCCTCTACAGGAGATCCTTCCCGTCCACAGCTAGAACCCTCTACAGGAGATCCTTCCCGTCCACAGCTAGAACCCTCTACAGGAGATCCTTCCCGTCTACAGCTAGAACCCTCTACAGGAGATCCTTCCTGTCTACAGCTAGAACCCTCTACAGGAGATCCTTCCTGTCTACAGCTAGAACCCTCTACAGGAGATCCTTCCCGTCCACAGCTAGAACCCTCTACAGGAGATCCTTCCCGTCCACAGCTAGAACCCTCTACAGGAGATCCTTCCTGTCTACAGCTAGAACCCTCTACAGGAGATCCTTCCCGTCCACAGCTAGAACCCTCTACAGGAGATCCTTCCCGTCCACAGCTAGAACCCTCTACAGGAGATCCTTCCCGTCTACAGCTAGAACCCTCTACAGGAGATCCTTCCTGTCTTAAGCTAGACCCCTCTACAGGAGATCCTTCCGGTCTACAGCTAGAAACCTCTACAGGAGACCCTTCCCGTCCACACCTAGAACCCTCTACAGGAGATCCTTCCCGTCCACACCTAGAACCCTCTACAGGAGATCCTTCCCGTCCACAGCTAGAACCCTCTACAGGAGATCCTTCCCGTCTACATCTAGAACCCTCTACAGGAGATCCTTCCTGTCTACAGCTAGAACCCTCTACAGGAGATCCTTCCTGTCTACAGCTAGGACCCTCTCCAGGAGATCCTTCCCGTCCACAGCTAGAACCCTCTACAGGAGATCCTTCCCGTCCACAGCTAGAACCCTCTACAGGAGAGCCTTCCGGTCTACAGCTAGAACCCTCTACAGGAGATCCTTCCCGTCCACCGCTAGAACCCTCTACAGGAGATCCTTCCCGTCCACAGCTAGAACCCTCTACAGGAGATCCTTCCCGTCTACAGCTAGAACCCTCTACAGGAGATCCTTCCTGTCTACAGCTAGAACCCTCTACAGGAGATCCTTCCCGACCACAGCTAGAACCCACTACAGGAGATCCTTCCCGTCTACAGCTAGAACCCTCTACAGGAGATCCTTCCTGTCTACACCTAGACCCTCTACAGGAGATCCTTCCCGTCCACACCTAGAACCCTCTACAGGAGATCCTTCCCGTCCACATCTAGAACCCTCTACAGGAGATCCTTCCCGTCTACAGCTAGAACCCTCTACAGGAGATCCTTCCTGTATACAGCTAGAAACCTCTACAGGAGATCCTTCCTGACCACGGCTAGAACCCTCTACAGGAGATCCTTCCTGTCTACATCTAGAACCCTCTACAGGAGATCCTTCCTGTCCACAGCTAGAACCCTCTACAGGAGATCCTTCCTGTCTACAGCTAGAACCCTCTACAGGAGATCCTTCCCGTCCACAGCTAGAACCCTCTACAGGAGAACCTTCCCGTCTACAGCTAGAACCCTCTACAGGAGAACCTTCCCGTCTACAGCTAGAACCCTCTACAGGAGATCCTTCCTGTCCACAGCTAGAACCCTCTACAGGAGATCCTTCCTGTCTACAGCTAGAACCCTCTACAGGAGATCCTTCCCGTCCACAGCTAGAACCCTCTACAGGAGAACCTTCCCGTCTACAGCTAGAACCCTCTACAGGAGAACCTTCCCGTCTACAGCTAGAACCCTCTACAGGAGATCCTTCCTGGCCACAGCTAGAGCCCTCTACAGGAGATCCTTACCGGCCACAGCTAGAACCCTCTACAGGAGATCCTTCCTGTCTACAGCTAGAACCCTCTACAGGAGATCCTTACTGTCTACAGCTAGAGCCCTCTACAGGAGATCCTTCCTGTCCACAGCTAGAACCCTCTACAGGAGATCCTTCCCGTCCACAGCTAGAACCCTCTACAGGAGAACCTTCCCGTCTACAGCTAGAACCCTCTACAGGAGAACCTTCCCGTCTACAGCTAGAACCCTCTACAGGAGATCCTTCCTGTCTACAGCTAGACCCTCTACAGGAGATCCTTCCTGTCCACAGCTAGAACCCTCTACAGGAGATCCTTCCTGTCCACAGCTAGAACCCTCTACAGGAGATCCTTCCCGTCCACAGCTAGAACCCTCTACAGGAGAACCTTCCCGTCTACAGCTAGAACCCTCTACAGGAGAACCTTCCCGTCCACAGCTAGAACCCTCTACAGGAGATCCTTCCTGTCTACAGCTAGAACCCTCTACAGGAGATCCTTCCCGTCCACAGCTAGAACCCTCTACAGGAGATCCTTCCCGTCCACAGCTAGAACCCTCTACAGGAGAACCTTCCCGTCTACAGCTAGAACCCTCTACAGGATATCCTTCCTGTCTACAGCTAGAACCCTCTACAGGAGATCCTTCCTGTCCACAGCTAGAACCCTCTACAGGAAATCCTTCCTGTCTACAGCTAGAACCCTCTACAGGAGATCCTTCCCGTCCACAGCTAGAACCCTCTACAGGAGATCCTTCCCGTCCACAGCGAGAACCCTCTACAGGAGATCCTTCCCGTCTACAGCTAGAACCCTCTACAGGAGATCCTTCCCGTCCACAGCTAGAACCCTCTACAGGAGATCCTTCCCGTCTACAGCTACAACCCTCTACAGCATATCCTTCCTGTCTACAGCTAGAACCCTCTACAGGAGATCCTTCCTGTCCACAGCTAGAACCCTCTACAGGAGAACCTTCCCGTCTACAGCTAGAACCCTCTACAGGAGATCCTTCCTGTCCACAGCTAGAACCCTCTACAGGAGATCCTTCCTGTCTACAGCTAGAACCCTCTACAGGAGATCCTTCCCGTCCACACCTAGAACCCTCTACAGGAGATCCTTCCCGTCCACACCTAGAACCCTCTACAGGAGATCCTTCCCGTCCACACCTAGAACCCTCTACAGGAGATCCTTCCCGTCCACAGCTAGAACCCTCTACAGGAGATCCTTCCTGTCTACAGCTAGAACCCTCTACAGGAGATCCTTCCCGTCCACAGCTAGAACCCTCTACAGGAGATCCTTCCCGTCCACAGCTAGAACCCTCTACAGGAGAACCTTCCTGTCTACAGCTAGAACCCTCTACAGGAGATCCTTCCTGTCTACAGCTAGAACCCTCTACAGGAGATCCTTCCTGTCCACAGCTAGACCCCTCTACAGGAGATCCTTCCCGTCCACAGCTAGAACCCTCTACAGGAGATCCTTCCCGTCCACAGCTAGAACCCTCTACAGGAGATCCTTCCTGTCTACAGCTAGAACCCTCTACAGGATATCCTTCCTGTCTACAGCTAGAACCCTCTACAGGAGATCCTTCCTGTCCACAGCTAGAACCCTCTACAGGAAATCCTTCCTGTCTACAGCTAGAACCCTCTACAGGAGAACCTTCCCGTCCACAGCAAGAACTCTCTATGGCTCCCTGAAGAATAACTGAGCTACAACAACACTTGAATTTCCCTTCGGGGATTAATAAAGTATTTTTGATTTTGATTTGATTTGATTTGTTGGAGTAGCTGTAATACTGCTAACGGTTTGGATCTTTTTGTAAATGTTACTCGGTGCTGTGGTGATTGAAGGACTTTTGCTTAGTTTGTTACTTTTTTGCAACTTATGATGCGTAACTATGGCAACGAAAGACTTGATGGATGTTTCTAAGGCTCAAATACTCAAACTAAGACCTCAAATTCCTGTTGAGTTAAGAAGACGTGGATGCAGAGCAGGAGCATCATGAAGAGAGAAACAGGAAGTTAAAACCTTCCATCAGTCAGACTGATGAACATCAGATCTCTTGTTAATAAGACGGATCATCCAGTCAGATTATCAGGACTGCAGCATCATGTGTTTCACTAAGACGAGGCTGAAGGATCAGATCCTGGACTCCAGACGATATGAGCAGACAGCACCGTGTACCGGTTCATACTGGACCACTTACTGCGTTCAAGTTTGGAGTCCTTTTTCTCTGGTTTCTAGAACGAATGACTGAGTCTCTGCTGTGATTCTAATCTGCAGAGTCTCGTGTCATGTTGCTTTCCAACTGATAAGACCTACTTTATATATATAAAATATTATTATTATTATATTATATATAAAACTAAGAATAAGACACACAGGTTGGTTTATTTCAGCCCGAGCTGGTATTTTATTAATAAAAGAAAACAAACTAGATAAACAATTTAAAGACAAAGTGAGGATGTGGGAATTAATCACGGTCATATATCTGACATCATTAAAGCTGGAGTGCGTAACTTTTACATGTCCGTGAATGTCCGTTTCAGCCAAGCCACTATCAGAGGAGATGACACAATGCAGATTAAGCCGATCGGCTCCTCAAACATCTCACGGTATTTTTCAATATATATCATTTTTACTTTGCGTGTCGACTGCGACATTCCCGCGCTGTCGCACATGAAATTACGTTTTTTATGTCACAACAAGAAAAATAATAAGTAATAGAACGCAGTGTCTCGTAGCAGCCGGCAGAACGTGAAGGTCGACATGGCGGAGAATCCAAATAAACAGCCGAGAGACACTTATCGGGAAGTGGATCCTACCACGAAAAAAAAAATAATTCCTGGACGTTCGGCAGAGGGACTATTGGCTAAGAAGGAAAGTGACCGAAGGAGAAGGCAAACGCGAATTTGTATCGGCGTCGCTTTTCCTCGGTGGAGAGAAGAGATCTGGCTGATGTTCAGGGGTGCACAAGTGGTCCGCAGGTCCGCACACACTGTCAAAATATAAAATGAGCACCAGATGAAACCCAGAGCGCCGAAGTTCCAGCTGATCAGCTGATTCTGTCTCTATCTGTGTCAGTTTGTGTCTGTCAGTTTGCCAGTGTAACGGTTTTTCAGTCAGTCAGATCAGTGCAGCTGACTGCAGGATTCTGCATCGTGTCAAAACTGAAAAAATTCACTGAATAAGACAAATAGATCATTGTGGCCCCAACAGCTGACTAATAAATTTCAACACCAAACTGTTAAATGTAGATTAAAGTGAACAATCAAACCTGTAAACAATCCAACCTGAACTCTGAAGGTTTTTTTACCAGTATTTTTATATTTTACTGGTTTCTCTTGATTTTTTCAACAATGAAATGATATTTATTGAAACAAATATAGAGCCAGGTAAAGTAAACAGACTGAATTTGAAGCTTGATTAATACAGATACCGGTTGGAATAACAACGGCAGAGATAAAGCGGTGGCAGCTGGGCTTACGTCATATGGAAGCGCCAGCTTTATTGTTGTAATGACGCATAAATTCCGCTAGGGGGCGACAGAAGTTACAGAAGTTACGCACTCCAGCTTTAAGAACCATCAAACAGGAAAAGGGAAGATACTAAATTGAAAGTAACATGAATTAAAATCTAAAATAAATGTCTGGCGTTTGACGTCACCACGGCAACGCGGTCTGAGTTTTGTACGAGATCTTTAAATGTAAACTAGACCCATCCCTTGAGACCAGATATGAGGTGGAACGGTGTCTGTAGGTGAAAACATGTTGTCGCAGTAAGCTCTGGAAAAAGGTCACGTTTTTTTGGCGTTTTTTGGAGCGTTTTCCTTTCATTCTCAATGAGAGGCGTTTTTTTTTAATATCGTTGCCATGGCAATCTGAAACGCCACGAAACCAAGATCGATCACATCCGGTTTCTGACTCGGTCTGTATGATGTATGAGACGCGTCATCACATGTTGCGGTTTGGGCCAAGCTGGGGGGCATTTCGGGTGCACGTTTAGGCGTGCTGCGTCGCCATGGTAACGCGGATCCAAAACAAAAGTAATAGCACACCTCCCATGAAATAGCCGGAAGATTTGACGTATGAACAGTCTGCATCCGTCTCTCCGTGCGGGCCGGAGAATAATAAATAAATGAATCTAGTCAGAGACCCGTTTAGAGGTGTAAAATAATAGGATTGCCATAATGAATGTAGTCCTGACTCCATATTCACTATAACAATCCCTAATGATTAAACATTTTAAATTCAAATGGAAACGGCAAATTTTATAATAAAAGAAACCTGCTGAGCCATATTTGTGTCCACTAGGTGGCAGCAGTACGTGGTTGTTTTGCGGCAGCAGAAGAAGAAACATGCCCAGGTGTCAGTTCCGGTTGTAGAGGTGGACGAACTTTCCCTGATTTCTCAGTGAGACTCGGTGACTGAAAGCTGTCCGGAGGCAGCAGCATGTCGGCGGTGGACGTGGAGGATGAGAGCATCCTGGTGTCCGTGTTCAGGGCCAGTTTCCCGGACAGCTGGAGGGAGCAGCCGGACCTGGCGGCCTACTTGTCCGAGCTCAGCTCCTTCGGGGTGGATAAACTAACCCGGGAGCCCGAGCGGCTGGCGGAGGAGCGGGCTCACATCCTGCAGCAGACCCGGGACCTGGCGTTCTCCAACTACCAGACCTTCATCCGCACCGCGGACTGCACCGAGCACATCTACCGGGACTTCGGGCGGGTGGAGAGCAGCGTGTCCCGGCTGCTGGACAAGCTCCCCCGATTTGGAGAGAAGTGCAGGTCGGTGAACGAGAAGATCCAGATCAAGAAAAACCAGACTACAGTCAGACCTGGTCCTGTTAATAAAACACAGAGAAATAACATTATATTTTAATACATTTCACTTTGTATTTATCTGTTTCTTGAAGTTCGCTGATATAAAAGTTGTTGTTCAGGTTCAGGGTCTCGCTTTGTTTCCTGTTTGGTGCTTGTGGCATAACAGGTGAACAGAAGCCCCGCCCCCATGACTCCGATCTGTGTGTCTGAGCAGGACCTTCTTGAAGGAGGCGGAGGAGATCGGATCCAGCCGCCGTATGAACAGCCTGACTCTGAACCGCCACACTGAGATCCTGGAGATCCTGGAGATCCCGCAGCTGATGGACACCTGCGTCCGAAACGGCTACTATGAGGAGGCTCTGGAGCTAGCAGCGTACGTCAAGAGGCTGGAGAAGAAGCACTCGTCACTGCCGGTCATCCAGGTGAGTTCAGCTGCAGCTCCAAACTAACAGTGTTAGCTGCACAGGTGAGAAGCTGTGAGGAACCTTCAGGCTCTGTGGAGTCTTTTATCTGAGTCTGGAAGTCCAAAACAAAAGATTTTGAATAACAGCATCAGATTTTATCCCTAAATATTAAAGAAATTAAGCTTCTCAGTCTGAAAACCAGATTTGTGTGAACTCTTGTCAGACATGTATCTTTGACATCTGATCTGTTTTCTGTAGAGTATTGTGCGTGAGGTGCGTCAGTCTGCTCAGCTGATGCTCAACCAGCTGTTGCAGCAGCTGCGGACCAACTCCCAGCTGCCTGTGTGTCTGCGTGTCATCGGTTACCTGCGGCGGATGGATGTGTTCACGGAGGCGGAGCTGCGGGTGAAGTTCCTGCAGGCTCGCAGCACCTGGCTGAACTCGATCCTCGCTGCTCTCCCTGATGACGACCCCTACTTCCACATCACCAAAACCATCGAGGCCTGCAGAGCCCACCTGTTTGACATCATCACCCAGTACCGAGCCATCTTCTCAGACGACGACCCACTGCTGCCACCTGCAGGCGGGCAGGCGGTGGTCAACGAGAGCGCCATCTTCCACGGATGGGTGGTGCAGAAAGTGGCTGAGTTCCTGGACACCTTGGACAGGGACCTGCACCGGGGTGTGGGGGGCCGCCTGGACTCCCTGCTTGGTCAGTGCATGTACTTTGGCTTGTCTTTCAGCAGAGTGGGGGCGGACTTCCGGGGACAGCTGGCACCCATGTTCCAGAGGGTGGCAGAGGAGACGTTCCGCAGGGCCGTTCAAGAGGCCGTGGACAAGTTCCAGGAGGACATGAACATGTACACGCTCATTGCCCTGCCCTCTGTGCTGGGAGGCACCATCCCCCCCGTGACCCCCAGCATCCAGCCCGGCACCCTGCAGCCCCCCATGTCCCTGTTGGACTTCCAGCCTCTGGCCTGCTTCCTTAACAACATCCTCAGTGCCTTTAATGACCTGCGGCTCTGCTGTCCCATCGGACTGGCTCAGGACGTCAGCAGGAGTCTCGAAGATGCCCTGAAGACGGTGAGTAATGTCCCGCATGGAAAAGGTCATTAAAATGGTAGAAACAATAGCTCCGCCTCTTTTTAGTCTCCATACCAGATTCAGAGGTCAGTCTGGACTGTGTTGTGTTTTTTCTTGTCAGGTGACCTGCCAGATTCTGGTGTTCCACCGGGCCGAGGAGTCGGCCTTCAGTAGTCGAGAGAAGGAGCTGTTTGTTCAGTTCTGTTCCTCGTACGCTGAAGACCTTCTGCCCTTCCTGAACCGCTGCCTGCAGGTTCTGTTTCCTCCGGCTCAGCTTGCGCTCGTTCTGGGTGAGAACTTTCTGGAGAACCGCTGGTTTCATTTTCTGTTTGACTCTAATCAGCTGAGAACTGGAAGACACCTCAGGTCTGGTTTCTGACCCTAACCTGGTTCTGCAGCTTCACAACGCTGCTTACTGTTAAATGAAAGTTGTCTGATAACTGAGAAACGCACAACCCGAGGGCCCGACACAACCCGAGGGGCCGACACAACCCGAGGGCCCGACACAACCCGAGGGCCCGACACAACCCGAGGGCCCGACACAAACCGAGGGCCCGACACAACCCGAGGGCCCGACACAACCCGAGGGCCCGACACAAACCGAGGGCCCGACACAACCCGTGGGCCCGACACAACCCGAGGGCCCGACACAACCCGAGGGCCCGACACAAACCGAGGGCCCGACACAACCCGAGGGCCCGACACAACCCGAGGGCCCGACACAAACCGAGGGCCCGACACAAACCGAGGGCCCGACACAACCCGAGGGCCCGACACAAATGAACTGATGACTAGGCGCGAGTGACATGCGACACACTTGACCAATATGAGGGCCCAATGCGGTCGACCCAAAGGTCCATCGAGGCGTGACTCGTGAGCGACGCATGACTGACCTGAGGGCCCGGCCCAACTAACGTATGACCTGATTACCTGGCACATTGGATGCTCGTCCAGGCGGCTTGGTGCGAGTGACGTACTACTGCTGTGGCTGACCTGAGGGCCCAGGGTGATGGACACACAGCAGCGCCGCGTTACAGCAGCGCTGCGTCACAGCAGCGCCGCGTTACAGCAGCGCCGCGTTACAGCAGCGCCGCGTTACAGCAGCACCGCGTCACAGCAGCGCCGCGTTACAGTGTTACAGCAGCGCCGCGTTACAGCAGCGCCACGTTACAGCAGCGCCGCGTTACAGCAGCGCCGCGTTACAGCAGCGCCGCGTTACAGCAGCGCCGCGTTACAGCAGCGCCGCGTTACAGTGTTACAGCAGCGCCGCGTTACAGTGTTACAGCAGCACCGCGTTACAGCAGCGCCACGTTACAGCAGCGCCGCGTTACAGCAGCACCGCGTTACAGCAGCGCCACGTTACAGCAGCACCGCGTTACAGCAGCGCCGCGTCACAGCGTCACAGCAGCGCCGCGTTACAGCGTTACAGCAGCGCCTCGTTACAGCAGCGCCGCGTCACAGCAGCGCCGCGTCACAGCGTCACAGCAGCGCCGCGTTACAGCAGCGCTGCGTCACAGCAGCGCCGCGTTACAACGTCACAGCAGCGCCGCGTCACAGCAGCACCGCGTTACAGCAGCGCCGCGTTACAGCGTTACAGCAGCGCCGCGTCACAGCAGCGCAGCGTTACAGCCGTGTTGCATTACCGCGTCACAGCGGTGCGGGTTTACACCAGGTGCGTTTCAGGTGCATCTCGCTGCACCACTAAAGATAGGATTGGGTGTAAATTGGGGGTGAGTGTCTTCATCAGTGGTCAGGTGTATCATCCTCTCTCCTGATTGGCTGCATTTGTGCTGTGTGATGACCAGGTGTGTTGTCTCTCTGCAGGTGTTCCCGTGTCTCAGCTGCGCAGGTACGGAGGTCTCGGTAGTATTGATGTTGCTGCTGTTCTCCAGCAGCTGGACTTTGTTCTTCCTCAGAAGGAAACTCCACCTGCACAACCAGAGCTCGACATCACAGCTGAGCTGGGCAGCCTCACCTTCGACCCACAGCCTGGAGAACTAGCAACAGAACCAGAACCTGCGTGTACTCAGTCTGGTCCTACTGAGCCAGAGTCCTCAGTTGAACTGCAGTTTGATGAAGAGGATGGACAGGAGGAAGAACACGCTCTGAGACAAATGCTTTAACAGAAACTTTGTGGGTTCTGAACCATCAGATGATCAGAACCAGTTTGGACTCTGGTGTTGGGATTGTTTCAGAAAGCTGATGTCTGAGGTTTGATTTAAACAGAAAATTAATCAGTTATTGATTCATTATTAAAACCATTTTGCTTGTTTCACCTTGTTGGAGGTAAAATCCTGTTTCTTGTCATTTTCCAGGATATTTTCATTGAATCAGAATCTGGTTCCAGTTCACTTTCTACTCTACTGATAGACAAACATGTAAAGATAATAGACAATGTTGGACATAGAACACATGAGACACGAGACACATCAGCAGCATCGTCCACTATGAGAGTCTGATTGGCTGTTTGAAGTCAGGTGGTACAGAACAGGTAGATATTATTATTTCATAATGAAGGTGTTAAACCTGTTTGTTCAACATGGAGATGGTCTGGAAGAAAAAAAACTGGTCTTGGGTCTGGTGGTTCTGGTCTACAGTGATCTGTAGCTCCATCCAGAGGGGAGTGAAGAGGTGAGATCCTGATGAGAAGGTCCCTGATGATGCTGCCAGACCTTCACATCTAGAGGAGTCCAGGTCCTGACCGGGTCCAGACGGATGGACGTGTGGACGGAGGGAAGGACAGACGGATGGGTGGATGGACGTGTGGACGGAGGGAAGGACAGACGGATGGGTGGATGGACGTGTGGACGGAGGGAAGGACAGACGGATGGGTGGATGGACGGGTGGACGGAGGGAAGGACAGACGGATGGGTGGATGGATGGATGGACGTGTGGACGGAGGGAAGGACAGACGGATGGGTGGATGGACGTGTGGACGGAGGGAAGGACAGACGGATGGGTGGATGGACGTGTGGACGGAGGGAAGGACAGACGGATGGACGTGTGGACGGAGGGAAGGACAGACGGATGGACGTGTGGACGGAGGGAAGGACAGACGGATGGGTGGATAGACGGATGGACGTGTGGACGGAGGGAAGGACAGACGGATGGGTGGATGGACGTGTGGACAGAGGGAAGGACAGACGGATGGGTGGATGGACGTGTGGACGGAGGGAAGGACAGACGGATGGACGTGTGGACGGAGGGAAGGACAGACGGATGGACGTGTGGACGGAGGGAAGGACAGACGGATGGGTGGATGGACGTGTGGACGGAGGGAAGGACAGACGGATGGGTGGATGGACGTGTGGACGGAGGGAAGGACAGACGGATGGGTGGATAGATGGATGGACGTGTGGACGGAGGTAAGGACAGACGGATGGGTGGATAGACGGTTGGACGTGTGGACGGAGGGAAGGACAGACGGATGGGTGGATGGACGTGTGGACAGGGGGAAGGACAGACGGATGGGTGGATAGACGGATGGACGTGTGGACGGAGGGAAGGACAGACGGATAGATGGATGGACGTGTGGACGGAGGGAAGGACAGACGGATGGATGGATGGACGGGTGGACGGAGGGAAGGACAGACGGATGGGTGGATAGACGGATGGACGTGTGGACGGAGGGAAGGACAGACGGATAGGGAGATGGACGTGTGGACGGAGGGAAGGACAGACGGATGGACGTGTGGACGGAGGGAAGGACAGACGGATGGACGTGTGGACGGAGGGAAGGACAGACGGATGGGTGGATAGACGGATGAACGTGTGGACGGAGGGAAGGACAGACGGATAGATGGATGGACGTGTGGACGGAGGGAAGGACAGACGGATGAATGGGTGGATAGATGGATGGACGTGTGGACGGAGGGAAGGACAGACGGATGGGTGGATGGACGTGTGGACGGAGGGAAGGACAGACGGATGGACGTGTGGACGGAGGGAAGGACAGACGGATGGACGTGTGGACGGAGGGAAGGACAGACGGATGAATGGGTGGATAGATGGATGGACGTGTGGACGGAGGGAAGGACAGACGGATGGGTGGATAGATGGATGGACGTGTGGACGGAGGGAAGGACAGACGGATGGGTGGATGGACGTGTGGACGGAGGGAAGGACAGACGGATGGGTGGATAGACGGATGGACGTGTGGACGGAGGGAAGGACAGACGGATGGACGTGTGGACGGAGGGAAGGACAGACGGATGGACGTGTGGACGGAGGGAAGGACAGACGGATGGACGTGTGGACGGAGGGAAGGACAGACGGATGGACGTGTGGACGGAGGGAAGGACAGACGGATGGACGTGTGGACGGAGGGAAGGACAGACGGATGAATGGGTGGATGGATGGATGGACGTGTGGACGGAGGGAAGGACAGACGGATGGACGTGTGGACGGAGGGAAGGACAGACGGATGGGTGGACAGACGGATGGACGTGTGGACGGAGGGAAGGACAGACGGATGGGTGGACAGACGGATGGACGTGTGGACGGAGGGAAGGACAGACGGATGGACGTGTGGACGGAGGGAAGGACAGGTGGATGGACGTGTGGACGGAGGGAAGGACAGACGGATGGGTGGATAGACGGATGGACGTGTGGACGGAGGGAAGGACAGACGGATAGATGGATGGACGGATGGGTGGACAGACGGATGGACGGGTGGACGGAGGGAAGGACAGACGGATGGACGTGTGGACGGAGGGAAGGACAGACGGATGGACGGGTGGACGGAGGGAAGGACAGACGGATAGATAGATGGACGTGTGGACGGAGGGAAGGACAGACGGATGGGTGGATAGATGGATGGACGTGTGGACGGAGGGAAGGACAGACGGATGGACGTGTGGACGGAGGGAAGGACAGACGGATGGAAGTGTGGACGGAGGGAAGGACAGACGGATGGGTGGATAGATGGATGGACGTGTGGACGGAGGGAAGGACAGACGGATAGATAGATGGACGGAGGTAAGGACAGACGGATGGGTGGATAGACGGATGGACGTGTGGACGGAGGGAAGGACAGACGGATAGATGGATGGACGTGTGGACGGAGGGAAGGACAGACGGATGGATGGATGGACGTGTGGACGGAGGGAAGGACAGACGGATGGATGTTTCAATCTGTCACATGAAAAGTAAATCTCACTTTGTTTACTGAGTTCATGGTGCTGCCCTCTGCTGGAATAATCTGGAATTCACCTTCATTTATTTCCCACCGTTCAACATTTTTATGGATAACAGTTATTGTTATTGTTTCTTCTAATAAATATTTTTTACCCGGTGAACTGAGAGAAAATCCTGAAGCTACGGGGACATCTCACCATCAGCTGCAGTGTCGTCCCTCCCTGAGAACGAAACCGACCCGTCTGCAGGTCCCACAACTTCAGAATGTTATCCCAAGATGTCGTGCACAGGAAGTGTCCATAGCGGGTGAAGCAGCAGTCTGAAATTACGTTGTCATGGTTACTAAGAAAGAATGAGTAAACAAAAATCAATATAACGGATGATGAGAGTGGATGTAACGATCAATAGAGTAACAACATAATTTTACTTCTTTAGAAATGGAATTAAAACAAAAACAAGTTCAAAACAGAATATTTAAATAGGTTCAAGGATCTTTTCTTTTGTCAGTGTTTGTGAGAAGCTCCATGTGTTTTGTTAAACCAGTTATCGGGCATCATTTCATAAATCTAATAAACATCACCTGTTGATAGACACCGTGGTTTTTTGAGCCTTCAGGTCCCACAGTTTGATGCTGCGGTCTGTGGACACTGAGGCCACCTGCCACCTCTGAGGCTCGAAGCAGCACTGTGTGACAGTAGAGCGGTGATGGTCTGTAGGAAAAGACGCCTCATGATCTCATGAGTCAACTGGGTCGGATCATATCGCTGATGTGATGCAGAGTATGACCGCTGGTGGCATCACAGATGTAAATGGCGTTCTGTTGATCTGCAGCACAAACAACCAGCCGACCATCAGATGAAGGACTGCAGGACGTCAGCAGGCCAGGCTGCACAACAGGACATGATCATTAAGCCCCAATAGATCCTCAAAGTGTCAAACCCATGTGATCTACAGCAGGATACCAGAACATGTCCGGTCTCCAGGTCCCAGACCACCATATGGTGTCCTTATCCCAGGACACCGTCACCATCCTGGAACACACAAACACTCTGAATACCAGCATGAACATGGCGAACATGTGAACACGTGAACATGGGGAACATGGGAACACGTGAACATGGGAACATGAGAACACGCGAACATGGGAACACGTGAACGTGGGGAACAGGGTGAACACGTGAACGTGGTAAACGTGTGAACACGTGAACGTGGTAAACATGTGAACATGGGGAACATGTGAACATGGAGAACATGTAAACATGGCAAACATGTGAACACGTGAACATGGTGGACATGTGAACATGGGGAACACGTGAACATGGGGAACATGGGAACACGTGAACATGGGGAACATGTGAACACGTGAACATGGGGAACATGGGAACATGGTGGACATGTGAACATGGAGAACATGTAAACATGGCAAACATGTGAACACGTGAACATGGGGAACATGGCGAACATGGGAACATGGTGGACATCTGAACACGTGAACATGGGGAACATGTGAACACGTGAACAGGGGAACATGGGAACATGGTGGACATGTGAACATGGAGAACATGTAAACATGGCAAACATGTGAACACGTGAACATGGGGAACATGGCGAACATGTGAACACGTGAACATGGGGAACATGGGAACACGTGAACATGGTGGACATCTGAACACGTGAACATGGTGGACATGTGAACACGTGAACATGGGGAACACGTGAACATGGGAACATGGTGGACATGTGAACATGGAGAACATGTAAACATGGCGAACATGTGAACACGTGAACATGGGGAACATGGCGAACATGTGAACACGTGAACATGGGGAACATGTGAACACGTGAACATGGTGGACATGTGAACACGTGAACATGGGGAACATGTGAACACGTGAACACGGGAACATGGGGAACAGGTGAACACGTGAACATGGTGAACATGGGAACACGTGAACATGGGGAACATGTGAACACGTGAACATGGGGAACACGGGAACATGGTGGACATGTGAACATGGAGAACATGTAAACATGGCGAACATGTGAACACGTGAACATGGGGAACATGGCGAACATGTGAACACGTGAACATGGGGAACAGGTGAACACGTGAACATGGGGAACATGTGAACACGTGAACATGGGGAACATGTGAACACGTGAACACGGGAACATGGGGAACATGTGAACACGTGAACATGGGGAACATGTGAACACGTGAACATGGGGAACATGTGAACACGTGAACAAGGGGAACACGTGAACATGGGGAACATGTGAACATGGGGAACACGTGAACATGGGGAACACGTGAACATGGGGAACACGTGAACATGGGGAACATGGGAACACGTGAACATGGTGAACATGTGAACACGTGAACATGGGGAACATGTGAACATGGGGAACACGGGAACATGGTGGACATGTGAACATGGGGAACATGTGAACACGGAGAACATGTAAACATGGCGAACATGTGAACACGTGAACATGGGGAACATGGCGAACATGTGAACACGTGAACATGGGGAACATGTGAACATGGGGAACACGGGAACATGGTGGACATGTGAACATGGGGAACATGTGAACACGTGAACATGGTGAACATGGGAACACGTGAACATGGTGAACATGGGAACACGTGAACATGGGGAACATGTGAACATGGGGAACACGTGAACATGGGGAACACGTGAACATGGGGAACATGTGAACATGGGGAACACGGGAACATGGGGAACACGGGAACATGGGGAACACGTGAACATGGGGAACACGTGAACATGGGGAACATGTGAACATGGGAACACGTGAACATGGTGGACATGTGAACACGTGAACATGGGGAACATGTGAACACGTGAACATGGGAACATGGTGGACATGTGAACATGGGGAACATGTGAACACGTGAACATGGGGAAAATGTGAACACGTGAACATGGGGAACATGGGAACACGTGAACATGGTGAACATGGGAACACGTGAAAATGGGGAACATGTGAACAAGGGGAACACGTGAACATGGGGAACATGGTGGACATGTGAACACGTGAACATGGTGAACATGGGAACACGTGAACATGGGGAACATGTGAACACGTGAACATGGGAAACATGTGAACACGTGAACATGGGGAACATGTGAACACGTGAACATGGGGAACATGGGAACACGTGAACATGGTGGACATGTGAACACGTGAACATGGGGAACATGTGAACACGTGAACAGAGAAACATGGGGAACATGGGAACATGGGAACATGGGGAACATGTGAACACGTGAACATGGGAACACGGGAACACTGATCACGGTGGACATGTGAACACGTGAACATGGGGAACATGTGAACATGGGGAACACGGGAACATGGTGGACATGTGAACATGGGGAACACGTGAACATGGGGAACATGGGAACACGGGAACATGGGGAACATGTGAACACGTGAACATGGGGACATGGTGGACATGTGAACATGGAGAACATGTAAACATGGCGAACATGTGAACACGTGAACATGGGGAACATGGCGAACATGAGAACACGTGAACATGGGGAACATGTGAACACGTGAACATGGTGGACATGTGAACACGTGAACATGGGGAACATGTGAACACGTGAACATGGGAAACATGTGAACACGTGAACATGGGGAACATGTGAACACGTGAACATGGGGAACATGGGAACACNGGTGGACAGACGGATGGGCGTGCGGACGGAGGGGCGGACAGACGGATGGGCGTGTGGACGGAGTGAAGGACAGACGGATGGACGTGTGGACGGAGGGAAGGACAGACGGATGGACGTGTGGACGGAGGGAAGGACAGACGGATGGACGTGTGGACGGAGGGAAGGACAGACGGATAGATGGATGGACGTGTGGACGGAGGGAAGGACAGACGGATGGATGGATGGACGTGTGGACGGAGGGAAGGACAGACGGATGGATGTTTCAATCTGTCACATGAAAAGTAAATCTCACTTTGTTTACTGAGTTCATGGTGCTGCCCTCTGCTGGAATAATCTGGAATTCACCTTCATTTATTTCCCACCGTTCAACATTTTTATGGATAACAGTTATTGTTATTGTTTCTTCTAATAAATATTTTTTACCCGGTGAACTGAGAGAAAATCCTGAAGCTACGGGGACATCTCACCATCAGCTGCAGTGTCGTCCCTCCCTGAGAACGAAACCGACCCGTCTGCAGGTCCCACAACTTCAGAATGTTATCCCAAGATGTCGTGCACAGGAAGTGTCCATAGCGGGTGAAGCAGCAGTCTGAAATTACGTTGTCATGGTTACTAAGAAAGAATGAGTAAACAAAAATCAATATAACGGATGATGAGAGTGGATGTAACGATCAATAGAGTAACAACATAATTTTACTTCTTTAGAAATGGAATTAAAACAAAAACAAGTTCAAAACAGAATATTTAAATAGGTTCAAGGATCTTTTCTTTTGTCAGTGTTTGTGAGAAGCTCCATGTGTTTTGTTAAACCAGTTATCGGGCATCATTTCATAAATCTAATAAACATCACCTGTTGATAGACACCGTGGTTTTTTGAGCCTTCAGGTCCCACAGTTTGATGCTGCGGTCTGTGGACACTGAGGCCACCTGCCACCTCTGAGGCTCGAAGCAGCACTGTGTGACAGTAGAGCGGTGATGGTCTGTAGGAAAAGACGCCTCATGATCTCATGAGTCAACTGGGTCGGATCATATCGCTGATGTGATGCAGAGTATGACCGCTGGTGGCATCACAGATGTAAATGGCGTTCTGTTGATCTGCAGCACAAACAACCAGCCGACCATCAGATGAAGGACTGCAGGACGTCAGCAGGCCAGGCTGCACAACAGGACATGATCATTAAGCCCCAATAGATCCTCAAAGTGTCAAACCCATGTGATCTACAGCAGGATACCAGAACATGTCCGGTCTCCAGGTCCCAGACCACCATATGGTGTCCTTATCCCAGGACACCGTCACCATCCTGGAACACACAAACACTCTGAATACCAGCATGAACATGGCGAACATGTGAACACGTGAACATGGGAACATGAGAACACGCGAACATGGGAACACGTGAACGTGGGGAACAGGGTGAACACGTGAACGTGGTAAACGTGTGAACACGTGAACGTGGTAAACATGTGAACATGGGGAACATGTGAACATGGAGAACATGTAAACATGGCGAACATGTGAACACGTGAACATGGTGGACATGTGAACATGGGGAACACGTGAACATGGGGAACATGGGAACACGTGAACATGGGGAACATGTGAACACGTGAACACGTGAACAGGGGAACATGGGGAACATGGGAACATGGTGGACATGTGAACATGGAGAACATGTAAACATGGCAAACATGTGAACACGTGAACATGGGGAACATGGCGAACATGGGAACATGGTGGACATCTGAACACGTGAACATGGGGAACATGTGAACACGTGAACAGGGGAACATGGGAACATGGTGGACATGTGAACATGGAGAACATGTAAACATGGCAAACATGTGAACACGTGAACATGGGGAACATGGCGAACATGTGAACACGTGAACATGGGGAACACGTGAACATGGTGGACATCTGAACACGTGAACATGGTGGACATGTGAACACGTGAACATGGGGAACATGTGAACACGTGAACATGGGAACATGGTGGACATGTGAACATGGAGAACATGTAAACATGGCGAACATGTGAACACGTGAACATGGGGAACATGGCGAACATGTGAACACGTGAACATGGGGAACATGTGAACACGTGAACATGGTGGACATGTGAACACGTGAACATGGGGAACATGTGAACACGTGAACATGGGAAACATGTGAACACGTGAACATGGGGAACATGTGAACACGTGAACATGGGGAACATGGGAACACGTGAACATGGGGAACATGTGAACATGGGGAACACGGGAACATGGTGGACATGTGAACATGGGGAACATGTGAACACGTGAACATGGTGAACATGGGAACACGTGAACATGGTGAACATGGGAACACGTGAACATGGGGAACATGTGAACATGGGGAACACGTGAACATGGGGAACACGTGAACATGGGGAACATGTGAACATGGGGAACACGTGAACATGGGGAACACGTGAACATGGGGAACATGTGAACATGGGGAACATGTGAACATGGGGAACATGTGAACATGGAGAACATGTAAACATGGCAAACATGTGAACACGTGAACATGGGGAACATGGCGAACATGTGAACACGTGAACATGGGGAACACGTGAACATGGGGAACAGGTGAACACGTGAACATGGGGAACATGTGAACACGTGAACAGGGGAACATGGGAACATGGTGGACATGTGAACATGGAGAACATGTAAACATGGCGAACATGTGAACACGTGAACATGGGGAACATGGCGAACATGTGAACACGTGAACATGGGGAACATGTGAACACGTGAACATGGTGGACATGTGAACACGTGAACATGGGGAACATGTGAACACGTGAACACGGGAACATGGGGAACATGTGAACACGTGAACATGGGGAACATGTGAACACGTGAACATGGGGAACATGTGAACACGTGAACATGGGGAACATGGGAACACGTGAACATGGTGGACATGTGAACACGTGAACATGGGGAACATGTGAACACGTGAACAGGGGAACATGGGAACATGGGAACATGGGGAACATGTGAACACGTGAACATGGGAACACGGGAACACTGATCACGGTGGACATGTGAACACGTGAACATGGGGAACATGTGAACATGGGGAACACGGGAACATGGTGGACATGTGAACATGGGGAACATGTGAACACGTGAACATGGTGAACATGGGAACACGTGAACATGGTGAACATGGGAACACGTGAACATGGGGAACATGTGAACATGGGGAACACGTGAACATGGGGAACACGTGAACATGGGGAACATGTGAACATGGGGAACACGTGAACATGGGGAACACGTGAACATGGGGAACATGGTGGACATGTGAACACAGAACATGGTGAACACGTGAACATGGTGAACATGTGAACATGGTGGACACAGTGAACATGGTCTCAGACAGAACATGTTTCCAGAACTGTTTAGAAGTTTTATTTCAGCGGTAATCTGCTAAAGCTTCACTGATCAGCTGATGATGTAAACGATCCCACATACATATTTATCTTTGACAGTTGATGTTTCCTTCAGTGTGACTGACTTTATGCTCTATAGAGACACAGACTGTCTGTTACAGTATAATATATCTGATGTGAATGAACATGAGACACACCTGCTGGTGTTTGGGATCAGATCACACTCACTGATGGTTCTGCTGTGACACCAGTGAGAAACAAGATTCATACAAAACATTTAAATTATGAACATAATTCAGTTATCTACAAATAAGAGGCAGAGGTCACATGACCAAAACGCTTTTAGTGAAAAGAACAACATAAAGGAGATCTTCTAATAGTCACGTGACAGATCGGAACATCAGCATGCTGTGTGTGAATCATCTTTCTGAGACGTGATGCGTTCTCTGGGATCAAAGTTCATTTCAGTGAAAACTGGTTTTTGGATCAAATATTTTGAAAGAATTCCATGAAATATGAATCGTGTTTCTTTCCCTCAAAGTATCTGGAAGAAAATATTCACAAGGAAACATGAAAACTACCAATTTAAACTTTAAACATTAAACTTCCTGCAAGTCCAATTCTCATTACAGCTGATGAGAACATCGAGGGGAACCTGATCAGGAGTGGATTTTGGAATTGTTCTTTTTTCAGTTGGAATTTTGTGGCTTCAGTGAAGCAGAGAAGACATGAATGTAGTTAGAGAAGAATTACCTGATGATTTTCCTCATAAAACAGTAAATTAGCAGAAATAAAGATGAACCCAAGAGATCAAATCCAGAAGACAACAGCCACCAATGAAGATAAACCTTTTATTTAGTTTTTAAAAGCTTCACATCAGGTGATCAGCTGACACTTAGTCCTCACAGAGGATGAGGCTCCTTCTGGTTCACCAGGTCTGATGGGACCGGATGTTCTGCAGTCTGAAAGAAGCAGGATTGTTATTCAGTATCAAAGTCTCATTGTGATTCACAGAAGGAGCATTTCTGTGACCTCTGACCTTTTCAACAGTTTATCTGACACCTGTTCGTCATCAGAGCTGCTGTCAGAGTCCTTACTCTTCTTCTCCTGCGTGTCATTGTGTTTGTGCTTCTTGTGTTTCTTCTTCTGCAAGAAAACAAAAATCATAATGAGTCATAATGAAGTCAGATAAACCAGCTGATTCTTACCAGCTCTGTAAGGTCTGACCTTCTTCTTCTTCTTCTGTTTGTAATGCTTTTTGTTCTTGTGTTTCTTCTCTTTGTTCTTCCTGATGAGTTTCTGGTCCTCGCTGGAGGAGGAGAGGGAGGCGGCTCCTCCGTCTGATCAGAGAAACCAACATGTTGAAAAATATGAATTAACAGACAAACATCCCGACCCGGTCCCGTCCCCTTCGACATCCCGACCCGGTCCCGTCCCCTTCAAACATCCCGACCCGGTCCCGTCCCCTTCAACAACCCGACCCGGTCCCGTCCCCTTTAAACATCCCGACCCGGTCCCGTCCCCTTCAAACATCCCCCCGACCCGGTCCCGTCCCCTTCAAACATCCCGACCCGGTCCCGTCCCCTTCGACATCCCGACCCGGTCCCGTCCCCTTCGACATCCCGACCCGGTCCCGTCCCCTTTAAACATCCCCCCGACCCGGTCCCGTCCCCTTCAAACATCCCCCCGACCCGGTCCCGTCCCCTTCGACATCCCGACCCGGTCCCGTCCCCTTCGACATCCCGACCCGGTCCCGTCCCCTTTAAACATCCCCCCGACCCGGTCCCGTCCCCTTCAACATCCCGACCCGGTCCCGTCCCCTTCAACATCCCGACCCGGTCCCGTCCCCTTCGACATCCCGACCCGGTCCCGTCCCCTTCAAACATCCCCCCGACCCGGTCCCGTCCCCTTCAAACATCCCCCCGACCCGGTCCCGTCCCCTTTAAACATCCCGACCCGGTCCCGTCCCCTTTAAACATCCCGACCCGGTCCCGTCCCCTTCAAACATCCCCCCGACCCGGTCCCGTCCCCTTCAAACATCCCGACCCGGTCCCGTCCCCTTCGACATCCCGACCCGGTCCCGTCCCCTTCGACATCCCGACCCGGTCCCGTCCCCTTAAACATCCCGACCCGGTCCCGTCCCCTTCAAACATCCCCCCGACCCGGTCCCCTCCCCTTCAAACATCCCGACCCGGTCCCGTCCCCTTCAAACATCCCGACCCGGTCCCGTCCCCTTCGACATCCCGACCCGGTCCCGTCCCCTTCGACATCCCGACCCGGTCCCGTCCCCTTTAAACATCCCCCCGACCCGGTCCCGTCCCCTTCGACATCCCGACCCGGTCCCGTCCCCTTCAAACATCCCGACCCGGTCCCGTCCCCTTCGACATCCCGACCCGGTCCCGTCCCCTT
>SSNP01000115.1:1035326-1058592 GCA_006937955.1 Pachypanchax playfairii | reverse complement strand
TGTTCAGACAGACGTCCAATCAGCTTCCTAGAATGTTCAGACAGACGTCCAATCAGCTTCCTAGAGTGTTCAGACAGACGTCCAATCAGCTTCCTAGAGTGTTCAGACAGACGTCCAATCAGCTTCCTAGAGTGTTCAGACAGACGTCCAATCAGCTTCCTAGAGTGTTCAGACAGACGTCCAATCAGCTTCCTAGAGTGTTCAGACAGACGTCCAATCAGCTTCCTAGAATGTTCAGACAGACGTCCAATCAGCTTCCTAGAGTGTTCAGACAGACGTCCAATCAGCTTCCTAGAATGTTCAGACACACTCTTATCAGAGAAGAGTCTGTTTTCATGGACCTGGAACCAACCAAAACATCCAGCAGCTGAAGCTTTAAAACAAATCATTTAAAATGTTACTAAATGATTTACACAACTAACATTCAAATAAACTGAAGTTAAAGTCAGTCCACCTATCTCCTGTACCTGCTTGGTGTCTATCTCCAGCTGTCATTGGATGAGAGGTGGGGCTACACCTGGACACCTCACCTGTCTACCACAGGATGTAGTTAATATCAGGAGAACTGGATATAAATGAACATTAACTAGAAGTGAATCATCCTGCTGTTACCTGACAGGTGGGTGTGGAAGTTGTTACCTGACAGGTGGGTGTGGCAGCTGTTACCTGACAGGTGGGTGTGGCAGCTGTTACCTGGCAGGTGGGTGTGGAAGTTGTTACCTGACAGGTGGGTGTGGCAGCTGTTACCTGACAGGTGGGTGTGGAAGCTGTTACCTGACAGGTGGGTGTGGCAGCTGTTACCTGACAGGTGGGTGTGGAAGTTGTTACCTGACAGGTGGGTGTGGCGGCTGTTACCTGGCAGGTGCGATCAGCTCCTCCAGCAGTGTGTCTCCAGGAATCAGAGCAGCCTGAGCGCTGACAGCTCTCGCTCTCTCTGCAGCCTCGTCTCTGCGGCTGGATGAGAACTCCTGGCTGGTGGTGATTTGTCGGGGAGCGATGCCGTGCTCGCTGAAATCCTAACACACAACAGCAGCCAGCTGATCAGCACCAAGTCGACTGGATCTGATTCATCAGTTCTGTCATCAGCTTTCTTCTCACCTCCTCGTCCATGAAGTCCTCCGGTCGAGCATGTTGCTTCTCAGCTTTCTGTTGGCGTGAAGACACGAAAGTTGACGGGGTCCAACCTGGATTCACAGGATTAAAGAAGCGATAAGTGGTCTGAGATCAAGGTTTTACAGAGTTTAAACATTCTTCTGTGTTTTTATTACGGCTGTTCAAATTAAAATAAAAGTCTGCAACCTTCTTTAGAGCCCACAGTGTTGAAGTAACCAGCTGAGAAGCCTCCAGTGAAGGCGCCATGGAACCTCTGGTATCTTCCCTTCTCGTCCTTTACCGTCTGTTCGTGCAGCGGAACCGGTTTCCTCAGCGGTTCGTCTGCAAACACAAACACATCACAAGCTCAGTCCAAAGCTGGATGAGCCCTTTGTTCCAGCTGATTCGGGATCCAGGTGGGTACAAGCGTCACTTCTGGCTCCAGGTCTTTACACACTTTAAAATGAACAGTGAGGTCTGGTTCACCAGCAGGAGCTAACAGCGCGCTCCTTTAACCCCCAACAACGATCCCGTAAACTCTTTTAATAAACATTAAAGTGTCAGAAATTTTCAGCGGGAACAGGAACCCTTCCTACAGACTGATGAAGAACCCTACCTTCCTCTAGAGGCTCCAACGGAGTCCCGAAACTTACAAAATCCTCCTCGCTATCATTATCAGACGCCATGTTTACACTGCAACTACGGAAACTGCAGAGGGACAAACCAACTAGTGAGCGGTCTGCTTCTTCTTCTTTTTTGTAAAGTTTAATGGCGGTTGGTAACTTTAAGGTGCCTTACCGCCACCTGCTGATAAGGAGTGTAGATCAGAAAAACAAAACCCGGATGAGAAACACGTTACAACTTTAACTCTTTATATTTATTAAATCAAATTCTTATTTTTCTGTTCTAAGGCCTTTAATTAAATTCAGTCTGTCTGTGTGTTTCTTGCACTGGATCATGTTCTAAACGTTACATGGTTCTGTAACATATTTCCTCCTCCTGTTTAATATTCTGTTGAGTCCAGAAAGTTTTAGCTGAATCCTTAACTTTTTCCGGCTCCCTCTTCAATCCTATAAAACTTTCTCCCTTCTCACTATTCTTCACATTTTTCCAATTTTGCCTTAATTTGTGTTATAATAATGCTTTTAACTTCTGATTTACTATTTCTGACTGTCACTGAATGTTACTGTAAACAAACAAAGGATTTAAATGTCTCTGAGGTCTTCAGCAGCTCAGACTGAACCAGCTGTCTCATGATGTGACCTCAGAGTCCATCAGATTCCTGTCTGTGACCACTAGATGTCCAAGTCTACCTGCAGCTCACTAAAGCATTGCTGCACTTTTTACACTAGCGAGTTCACTAACAGGACAAAAACTGATCTGAGATCAGGGAACCACAAACAGAACCAGGATCAGAGACAGGATCGGGATCCAGATCCAGATCACAGGCAGAAACATGATCAGGAGTCACTGATGAATAAAAATGAGTCAGTGATGATGAAGAGGACAGGTCTGTCTCACCTGCAGGTCTGTCCCACCGGCAGGTCTGTCTCACCTGCAGGTCTGTCCCACCTGTAGGTCTGTCTCACCTGCAGGTCTGTCTCACCTGCAGGTCTGTCCCACCTGCAGGTCTGTCTCACCTGTAGGTCTGTCTCACCTGCAGGTCTGTCTCACCTGTAGGTCTGTCCCACCTGCAGGTCTGTCCCACCTGCAGGTCTGTCTCACCTGCAGGTCTGTCCCACCTGCAGGTCTGTCCCACCTGTAGGTCTGTCCCACCTGCAGGTCTGTCCCACCTGCAGGTCTGTCCCACCTGCAGGTCTGTCTCACCTGCAGGTCTGTCTCACCTGTAGGTCTGTCTCACCTGCAGGTCTGTCCCACCTGTAGGTTTGTCCCACCTGCAGGTCTGTCCCACCTGCAGGTCTGTCTCACCTGCAGGTCTGTCTCACCTGTAGGTCTGTCTCACCTGCAGGTCTGTCCCACCTGTAGGTCTGTCCCACCTGTAGGTCTGTCTCACCTGCAGGGCAGGTCTGTCTCACCTGCAGTGTCCCACCTGCAGGTCTGTCTCACCTGCAGGTCTGTCTCACCTGTAGGTCTGTCTCACCTGCAGGTCTGTCTCACCTGCAGGTCTTTCCCACCTGTAGGGTTGTCCCACCTGCAGGTTTGTCCCACCTGCAGGTCTGTCTCACCTGCAGGTCTGTCTCACCTGTAGGTCTGTCCCACCTGTAGGTCTGTCTCACCTGCAGGTCTGTCTCACCTGTAGGTCTGTCCCACCTGCAGGTTTGTCCCACTTGCAGGTCTGTCTCACCTGCAGGTCTGTCTCACCTGTAGGTCTGTCTCACCTGCAGGTCTGTCCCACCTGTAGGTTTGTCCCACCTGCAGGTTTGTCCCACCTGCAGGTCTGTCTCACCTGCAGGTCTGTCCCACCTGCAGGTCTGTCTCACCTGTAGGTCTGTCTCACCTGCAGGTCTGTCCCACCTGTAGGTTTGTCCCACCTGCAGGTCTGTCCCACCTGCAGGTCTGTCTCACCTGTAGGTCTGTCCCACCTGCAGGTCTGTCTCACCTGCAGGTCTGTCTCACCTGTAGGTCTGTCTCACCTGCAGGTCTGTCTCACCTGTAGGTCTGTCTCACCTGTAGGTCTGTCTCACCTGCAGGTCTGTCTCACCTGTAGGTCTGTCTCACCTGCAGGTCTGTCTCACCTGTAGGTCTGTCTCACCTGTAGGTCTGTCCCACCGGCAGGTCTGTCTCACCTGTAGGTCTGTCTCACCTGTAGGTCTGTCTCACCTGTAGGTCTGTCCCACCGGCAGGTCTGTCTCACCTGTAGGTCTGTCTCACCTGCAGCAGGTAAAAGAAGAGTTACATTGCAGCATGTTGAAAAAACACAATAAATAAGCAGGTTAAAGTTGAAATGAATCAGCTGTAAGTAACAAAGTTAAAAGAATGAAACAGTTAAATCTGTGTATTCTTGGCTGAAAGACAGAAAGTTGTTCTGTTGGTTCCACGGTGACTCCGGGGACTCACGGCGGTCCTTCATGTGGCTGCGCATGTTAAACATCCTTCAAGCGTGTACAGAATGTTTTTCAGCATATTCAGGTTAGAGTTTTATGTTTGAAGATGAAACAGGTGTGTAACAACGTGTAATCCTGTGAAATGAGTGTAAATCTACAGATTTACTCCAGACTGCTGTGACTTCAGCTGTCAGAAGACTTTCATGGTGCTGCTTGATGAGGAACTCACACCTTCAGCTGAAGTTAAAGGAGTGACTCTCTGATGCTGGAGCAGCGTTACACCCCTCAGCTCCAAATGTCGTCATAATACCTGAAATATTAAAGAGGCAAGCTGCTGCACAGGAACTCATGACTAAAGCATCAGGTGTGACTGATCTCCCTGCAGGTCTGCAGCATGAGGCAACACTCTGCAACTCCAGATCCACCAACTAACATGATGAGGAGGAGAGGAAGAGCAACAAAACCTGAGTGAACCGCTGAAAGAACGAAGACAAGAGGACGAGAAGGACAGAGAGCAGTGGAAAGAAAGGAGGAAACAGAGGAGAGAGGGAAGAGGAGGAAACGGAGGAGAGAGGGAAGAGGAGGAAACGGAGGAGAGAGGGAAGAGGAGGAAACGGAGGAGAGAGGGAAGAGGAGGAAACGGAGGAGAGAGGGAAGAGGAGGAAACGGAGGAGAGAGGGAAGAGGAGGAAACGGAAGAGGGAGGGAAGAGGAGGAAACGGAGGAGAGAGAGGGAAGAGGAGGAAACGGAAGAGAGAGGGAAGAGGAGGAAACGGAGGAGAGAGGGAAGAGGAGGAAACGGAGGAGGGGGAAGAGGAGGAAACAAACGGAAGAGGGAGGGAAGATGAGGAAACGGAGGAGAGAGGGAAGAGGAGGAAACGGAGGAGAGAGGGAAGAGGAGGAAACGGAAGAGAGAGGGAAGAGGAGGAAACGGAAGAGAGAGGGAAGAGGAGGAAACGGAGGAGAGAGGGAAGAGGAGGAAACGGAGGAAAGAGGGAAGAGGAGGAAGCATAGGAGAGAGGGAAGACAACTTAATAGGAAAAGACATCAGAGAGCAGGAAGGATGGAAGAAAATGTGTTTTTGGAAGAACGACACAAAGATACAAAGTCCAAATAAATACAAAAAAATAGTGTGAAGAAAACCAGGAGACAGGTGAGGAAGGAGGAGACAGAAAAGGACAGAAAGGAAAGCCAGAGTAAAGAAGGAGAAAACATGAAAGATAATGAAGGACAGAAGAAGTTAAGCAGGAAAAGCATAATGTCTTTATTGGTTAGGACCCATGTGCATGATGAGGACAGGTGAGTGGGGGCTGTGGGAAGTTTGGTTATTGTACAGAACAGGTAAACACAGTAGAACGTCATGAGGAATGACGTTACTGATGTAGGACGAGACACGATGATTAGTCAAGAATACAGTGAGTCCCGTCCACAATCCAAAATATAATAAACAGATAACTGGTTAAACCCAAAGAACCAACAGGGGAGAAACCAAACAGGTTGAGATCCAGGTGATCAAATAAGTCCAGGTGAAAAAATCCAACAAGGGCCGAGGCAAGAGGCGAATCCAGAGACGGTCCAGGGTTGAAGACGCGAGGTTTGGACGTGAGGTTGGACGTGAGGTAAACAACTAACGAGCAACGGATTGGAGAAACATGGAGGTTTACAACAGGATGCAAGGTGATCAGCAGAGTGGGCGTGGACTAAAAACACAAACACAATAAGATGAAAGTAAGTTAATGAATCATCAGGACAGATGGAGGCAGAACAAAACAGAAACTAAAATGTCAGTATGGACCGGATCAGAACACGACAGAAGACGGAAGGGACGAGTTGTTCGTTAGTCCACAAGTGAACAGAATCCGTTTTCAGGTGTCATTTTGCACCTCATCCTCAAACCTTGAGCAGTCTGAGGTAGAGGAAGACTAGGAGGGATGGAGGATGAGGATGGAGTATGAGGAGGGATGAAAGATGAGGAGGGATGGAGGATGAGGATGGAGTATGAGGAGGGATGAAAGATGAGGAGGATGAGGAGGATGAGGAGGGATGGAGGATGAGGAGGATGAGGAGGGATGGAGGATGAGGATGGAGTATGAGGAGGGATGAAGGATGAGGAGGATGAGGAGGATGAGGAGGATGAGGAGGATGAGGAGGATGAGGAGGATGAGGAGGATGAGGAGGATGAGGAGGTTGAGGAGGGATGGAGGATGAGGAGGGGGATGGAGTATGAGGAGGGATGGGAGGATGAGGAGGATGAGGAGGATGAGGAGGATGAGGAAGGAGGGATGAAGGATGAGGAGGATGAGGAGGGATGAGGAGGATGAGGAGGATGAGGAGGGATGGAGGATGAGGAGGGATGAAAGATGAGGAGGATGAGGAAGGAGGATGAGGAGGGATGGAGGATGAGGAGGGATGGAGGATGAGGAGGATGAGGAGGATGAGGAGGGATGGAGGATGAGGAGGGATGGAGGATGAGGAGGATGAGGAGGATGAGGAGGATGAAGATGAGGAGGGATGGAGGATGAGGAGGATGAGGAGGGATGGGGAGGATGAGGAGGGATGGAGGATGAGGAGGGATGGAGGGTGAGGAGGATGAGGAGGGATGAAGGATGAGGAGGATGAGGAGGATGGATGGAGGATGAGGAGGATGAGGAGGATGGAGGATGAGGAGTATGTGGAGGATGAGGAGGATGAGGAGGATGAGGAGGATGGAGGATGAGGAGGATGAGGAGGATGAGGAGGATGAGGAGGATGAGGAGGTTGAGGAGGGATGGAGGATGAGGAGGGTGAGGAGGATGAGGAGGATGAGGAGAGGATGAGGAGGGATGGAGGATGAGGAGGATGAGGAGGGTGAGGAGGAGGATGAGGAGGGATGGAGGATGGGGATGGAGGATGAGGAGGGATGGAGGATGGGGATGGAGGATGAGGAGTATGAGGAGGGATGGATGAGGAGGATGAGGAGGATGAGGGGGGTGAGGAGGGATGGAGGATGAGGAGGATGAGGAGGGTGAGGAGGGATGGAGGATGAGGAGGGATGGAGGATGAGGATGAGGAGGATGAGGAGGATGAGGAGGATGAGGAGGGATGGAGGATGAGGAGGATGAGGAGGGATGGAGGATGAGGAGGGATGGAGAGGATGAGGAGGATGAGGAGGATGAGGGGAGGATGAGGAGGTTGAGGAGGGATGGAGGGATGGAGGATGAGGAGGGATGGAGGATGAGGAGGATGAGGAGGATGGAGGATGAGGAGGATGAGGTGAGGAGGATGAGGAGGATGAGGAATGGAGGATGAGGAGGATGAGGAGGATGAGGAGGATGGAGGATGAGGAGGGATGGAGGATGAGGAGGATGAGGAGGGATGGAGGATGAGGAGGATGAGGAGGATGACGAGGATGAGAAGGATGAGGAGGATGAGGAGGGATGGAGGATGAGGATGGAGTATGAGGAGGGATGAAGGATGAGGAGGATGAGGAGGGATGGAGGATGAGGAGGATGAGGAGGATGAGGAGGGATGGAGGATGAGGAGGATGAGGAGGATGAGGAGGATGAGGAGGATGAGGAGGGATGAAGGATGAGGAGGATGAGGAGGATGAGGAGGATGAGGAGGGATGGAGGATGAGGAGGATGAGGAGGGATGGAGGATGAGGAGGGATGGAGGATGAGGAGGATGAGGAGGGATGGAGGATGAGGAGGATGAGGAGGATGAGGAGGGATGGAGGATGAGGAGGGATGGAGGATGAGGAGGATGAGGAGGATGAGGAGGATGAGGAGGGATGAAGGATGAGGAGGATGAGGAGGATGAGGAGGATGAGGAGGGATGGAGGATGAGGAGGATGAGGAGGGATGGAGGATGAGGAGGGATGGAGGATGAGGAGGATGAGGAGGGATGGAGGATGAGGAGGATGAGGAGGATGAGGAGGGATGGAGGATGAGGAGGGATGGAGGATGAGGAGGATGAGGAGGGAGGGAGGATGAGGAGGATGAAAGATGAGGAGGATGAGGAGGATGAGGAGGGATGGAGGATGAGGAGGATGAGGAGGGATGAAGGATGAGGAGGATGAGGAGGATGAGGAGGATGAGGAGGATGAGGAGGGAGGAGGATGAGGAGGATGAGGAGGATGAGGAGGGATGGAGGATGAGGGGATGAGGAGGGATGGAGGATGAGGAGGGATGGAGGATGAGGAGGGTGAGGAGGGATGGAGGATGAGGAGGATGAGGGGGATGAGGAGGGATGGAGGATGAGGATGGAGTATGAGGAGGGATGAAAGATGAGGAGGATGAGGAGGATGAGGAGGGATGGAGGATGAGGATGGAGTATGAGGAGGGATGAAGGATGAGGAGGATGAGGAGGGATGAGGAGGATGAGGAGGATGAGGAGGGATGGAGGATGAGGAGGGATGAAAGATGAGGAGGATGAGGAGGATGAGGAGGGATGGAGGATGAGGAGGATGAGGAGGGATGGAGGATGAGGAGGGATGGAGGATGAGGAGGATGAGGAGGGATGGAGGATGAGGAGGATGAGGAGGATGAGGAGGATGAGGAGGGATGGAGGATGAGGAGGATGAGGAGGATGAGGAGGGATGGAGGATGAGGATGGAGTATGAGGAGGGATGAAGGATGAGGAGGATGAGGAGGGATGGAGGATGAGGTAGGAGGATGAGGAGGATGAGGAGGGATGAAGGATGAGGAGGATGAGGAGGATGAGGAGGATGAGGAGGGATGAGGAGGATGAGGAGGATGAGGAGGATGAGGAGGGATGGAGGATGAGGAGGATGAGGAGGATGAGGAGGGATGGAGGATGAGGATGGAGTATGAGGAGGGATGAAGGATGAGGAGGATGAGGAGGATGAGGAGGGATGGAGGATGAGGAGGGAGGGAGGATGAGGAGGATGAGGAGGATGAGGAGGATGAGGAGGGATGAAGGATGAGGAGGATGAGGAGGATGAGGGGGATGGAGGATGAGGAGTATGAGGAGGGAGGAGGAGGAGGAGGATGAGGAGGATGAGGGGGGATGGAGGATGAGGAGGATGAGGAGGATGAGGAGGGATGGAGGATGAGGAGGGAGGGAGGAGGAGGAGGATGAGGAGGATGAGGAGGGATGGAGGATGAGGAGGATGAGGAGGATGAGGAGGGATGAGGAGGATGAGGAGGATGAGGAGGATGAGGAGGATGAGGAGGGTGAGGGGGATGAGGAGGATGAGGAGGATGAGGAGGGATGGAGGATGAGGAGGGATGGAGGATGAGGAGGATGAGGAGGATGAGGAGGATGAGGAGGATGAGGAGGATGAGGAGGTTGAGGAGGGATGGAGGATGAGGAGGATGAGGAGGATGAGGAGGAAGAGCAGAGGAGATGCTTTAAGTCCAAGTTGAACTCCAGGTTGTGAAGTCTGGCATTAGCTCCAGAACACGACATCTCTGCTGTAATTGACTTTAGTTTGAAAATGTTGTAGTTTACCTTTAATTCCCACATTAATCTGTCCTGCCCTGACCTTTGACCCCAGCTTTACCTTTGAGCTGACTGCAGTCATACCCTGGAACCTGAGCTGTGAAAATGTCAACTGAACAAACGGGCCTCTGTGGTTCCGTCAGCCCCGGCAGTCACATGCTCGCAGCTCTCACTTCACTGCAGATTAAGATGGAGGATAATCACAGCTTTCTGCTGCTCGGGCTTCATTTGGAACAACATAGACTAAAACAGAGAAGAAGAAATTACTGGGTTGGAATATCGTCTCCCTTTTAAATAAAAACCTTTCAACAATCTGCAGGGAGAAATTCACAGAAACAAACTCAGTGTTTTTATCATCAAACTGAAGGTGGAAGAAAACAGCTGGATTCATAGTCTTGTTTCCTTCTGCGTGGATCGTTGGATCCGTTTCATTATTTTCATGTTGGTGATTAATTAGAGACACAGTGTTCTGTTTTTATGAACAAAAGAGTCCAAGCAGGAGGAATCTAGAATAAAATTTAAAAGTAATCATTCATTCATCTCAGAAGAATCAAAGATCCACACTGATGAGACACATTTCATAACTAATGCTTCTTTATTGTAAAAAATAAAGTTCAAATGGAAAAATAAAAACATAATTCACGGACGAGCAGCTTCTGAACATGAGAGTTACATACAGATGTAACAGTGCAGGAGTCAAAAGGTCGGCCATTTTCTATCTGTATATAGCAAGAAACAATAAAACATAAAAAACAAAGGATACAGTAATGAGAGAAATGAGTAGTTAGAATATACAAGTTGCAGATGTAAAGTACACACACGCACATACATGTGCATTCAAACATATATGTGCTGGAGATCCAACTGTTAGATTTGCTTTAAAGAGGTAATTTCACATAAATGTAATGACTTTGTGGTTATTTCTTAAGTATTAACCAGTAATATGAAACATTTATATCTAAAAAACATCAGGAAACACTGATTAACAGATCTTTCAATCTGTCTGAATTAAAATTCAGCTGGTTCCCGGACGTTTCCGTCAGGCCTCAAGCAGCAGCTTGTTCATATTAATTATTCGAATTTGCTGGACTCTGATTGGCTAATAAACTAGCCTATGAGAGCAAGATATACTGTTTCCTGCCCCGCTGCACGGTAACATCAGACTCTCACTGAGTAGTCCACTTAGGTGTTTGCATATATTAAATCTAGCTGTGACATCACTAAAGCACAGTGTTTAAAAAGGTCAGTTAGTTGTGAGTTTATGTTCAATTATCCTGTTTTCTTCCTTTTAGCATAAATGTTTGCTGTTGCTGTGTTCTCTCTGTTCTTGTTTTTGTGTCTCCGCAGGTATTGAAGTAGATACTTTTTTTCTCTATATAATTAATCATATTTTTTTCTATTCTTTCCCCTTTTTCTCTTTTTTTTCTCTCTTTCTTCCTCTCTCCTCTGTCTCCTGTTGAAAGATATGTTCTTTCTTTCAACATGGTGTTTCCTGATGTTTCCTGGGTTTTCCTGGTGTTTCCTGGTGTTTCCTGGTGTTTCCTGGTGTTTCCTGGTGTTTCCTGGTGCTTCCTGGTGTTTCCTGGTGTTTCCTGGTGCTTCCTGATGTTTCCTGGTGCTTCCTGATGTTTCCTGGTGTTTCCTGGTGTTTCCTGGTGCTTCCTGATGTTTCCTGGTGTTTCCTGGTGTTTCCTGGTGTTTCCTGGTGTTTCCTGGTGCTTCCTGATGTTTCCTGATGTTTCCTGGTGTTTACTGGGTTTTCCTGGTGCTTCCTGGTGTTTACTGGTGTTTCCTGGTGTTTCCTGATGTTTCCTGGTGTTTCCTGATGTTTCCTGGTGTTTCCTGATGTTTCCTGGTGCTTCCTGGTGTTTCCTGATGTTTCCTGGTGTTTCCTGGTGCTTCCTGATGTTTCCTGATGTTTCCTGGTGCTTCCTGGTGTTTCCTGGTGTTTCCTGATGTTTCCTGGTGTTTCCTGGTGTTTAATGGGTTTTCCTGGTGCTTCCTGGGTTTTCCTGATGTTTCCTGATGTTTACTGGGTTTTCCTGGTGTTTCCTGGTGTTTCCTGATGTTTCCTGGTGTTTCCTGGTGTTTCCTGGTGCTTCCTGATGTTTCCTGATGTTTCCTGGTGTTTACTGGGTTTTCCTGCTGCTTCCTGGTGTTTCCTGGTGCTTCCTGGTGTTTCCTGGTGCTTCCTGGTGCTTCCTGATGTTTCCTGATGTTTCCTGATGTTTCCTGGTGTTTCCTGGTGCTTCCTGGTGCTTCCTGATGTTTCATGGTGTTTCCTGGGTTTTCCTGGTGCTTCCTGTTGTTTCCTGGTGTTTCCTGATGTTTCCTGGTGTTTCCTGGTGTTTCCTGGTGCTTCCTGGTGTTTCCTGGTGTTTCCTGGTGCTTCCTGATGTTTCCTGGTGTTTCCTGGTGCTTCCTGAGGTTTACTGGGTTTTCCTGGTGTTTCCTGGTGTTTCCTGATGTTTCCTGGTGTTTCCTGCTGTTTCCTGGTGTTTCCTGGTTTTCCTGGTGCTTCCTGGTGTTTCCTGGTGTTTCCTGGTGCTTCCTGATGTTTCCTGATGTTTCCTGATGTTTACTGGGTGTTCCTGGTGCTTCCTGGTGTTTCCTGGTGCTTCCTGGTGCTTCCTGGTGTTTACTGGGTTTTCCTGGTGTTTCCTGATGTTTCCTGATGTTTCCTGGTGTTTCCTGGTGTTTCCTGATGTTTCCTGGTGTTTCCTGATGTTTCCTGATGTTTCCTGGTGTTTCCTGGTGTTTCCTGGTGTTTCCTGGTGTTTCCTGGTGTTTCCTGGTGTTTCCTGGTGTTTCCTGGTGTTTCCTGGTGTTTCCTGGTGTTTCCTGGTGTTNCCTGATGTTTACTGGGTTTTCCTGGTGTTTCCTGGTGTTTCCTGATGTTTCCTGATGTTTCCTGGTGTTTACTGGTGTTTCCTGATGTTTACTGGGTTTTCCTGGTGTTTCCTGATGTTTCCTGGTGCTTCCTGGTGTTTCCTGGTGTTTCCTGGTGCTTCCTGGTGTTTCCTGGTGTTTCCTGGTGTTTCCTGATGTTTACTGGTGTTTCCTGATGTTTCCTGGTGTTTCCTGGTGTTTCCTGGTGCTTCCTGGTGTTTCCTGGTGTTTCCTGATGTTTCCTGGTGTTTCCTGGTGTTTCCTGGTGCTTCCTGATGTTTCCTGGTGTTTCCTGGTGTTTCCTGGTGTTTCCTGGTGTTTCCTGGTGTTTCCTGGTGCTTCCTGATGTTTCCTGATGTTTCCTGGTGTTTAATGGGTTTTCCTGGTGCTTCCTGGTGTTTCCTGGTGCTTCCTGGTGCTTCCTGGTGCTTCCTGGTGTTTACTGGGTTTTCCTGGTGTTTCCTGATGTTTCCTGATGTTTACTGGGTGTTCCTGGTGCTTCCTGGTGTTTCCTGGTGCTTCCTGGTGCTTCCTGGTGTTTACTGGGTTTTCCTGGTGTTTCCTGGTGTTTCCTGATGTTTCCTGGTGTTTCCTGGTGTTTCCTGGTGTTTCCTGGTGTTTCCTGGTGTTTCCTGGTGTTTCCTGGTGTTTCCTGGTGTTTCCTGGTGTTTCCTGGTGCTTCCTGGTGTTTCCTGGTGTTTCCTGGTGTTTCCTGGTGCTTCCTGATGTTTACTGGTGTTTCCTGATGTTTACTGGGTTTTCCTGGTGTTTCCTGGTGTTTCCTGATGTTTCCTGATGTTTCCTGGTGCTTCCTGATGTTTACTGGGTTTTCCTGGTGTTTCCTGGTGTTTCCTGATGTTTCCTGATGTTTCCTGATGTTTCCTGGTGTTTAATGGGTTTTCTTGGTGTTTCCTGGTGTTTCCTGATGTTTCCTGGTGCTTCCTGGTGTTTCCTCGTGTTTCCTGGTGCTTCCTGATGTTTCCTGGTGTTTCCTGGTGTTTACTGGGTTTTCCTGGTGTTTCCTGGTGCTTCCTGGTGTTTCCTGATGTTTCCTGGTGTTTCCTGGTGTTCCTGGTGTTTCCTGGTGTTTCCTGGTGTTTCCTGGTGTTTCCTGATGTTTCCTGGGTTTTCCTGGTGCTTCCTGGTGTTTCCTGGTGTTTCCTGGTGTTTACTGGGTTTTCCTGGTGTTTCCTGGTGCTTCCTGGTGTTTCCTGATGTTTCATGGTGTTTCCTGGTGCTTCCTGATGTTTCCTGATGTTTCCTGATGTTTCCTGGTGCTTCCTGGTGTTTCCTGGTGTTTCCTGATGTTTCCTGATGTTTCCTGGTTTTTCCTGGTGTTTCCTGGTGTTTCCTGATGTTTCCTGGTGTTTCCTGATGTTTCCTGGTGTTTCCTGGTGTTTCCTGATGTTTCCTGGTGTTTCCTGGTGTTTCCTGGTGCTTCCTGATGTTTCCTGGTGTTTCCTGGTGCTTCCTGGTGTTTACTGGGTTTTCCTGGTGTTTCCTGGTGTTTCCTGGTGTTTCCTGATGTTTCCTGGTGTTTCCTGGTGTTTCCTGGTGTTTCCTGGTGCTTCCTGGTGTTTCCTGGTGTTTCCTGGTGCTTCCTGATGTTTCCTGATGTTTCCTGATGTTTCCTGGTGCTTCCTGGTGTTTCCTGGTGTTTCCTGATGTTTCCTGGTGTTTCCTGGTGTTTCCTGATGTTTCCTGGTGTTTCCTGGTGTTTCCTGATGTTTCCTGGTGTTTCCTGGTGTTTCCTGGTGCTTCCTGATGTTTCCTGGTGTTTACTGGGTTTTCCTGGGGTTTCCTGGTGTTTCCTGGTGCTTCCTGGTGTTTCCTGGGTTTTCCTGGTGTTTCCTGATGTTTCCTGATGTTTCCTGATGTTTCCTGGTGTTTCCTGGTGTTTCCTGGTGTTTCCTGATGTTTCCTGATGTTTCCTGGTGTTTCCTGGTGCTTCCTGGTGTTTCCTGGGTTTTCCTGGTGCTTCCTGATGTTTGCTGGTGTTTCCTGATGTTTCCTGATGTTTCCTGGTGTTTACTGGGTTTTCCTGGTGTTTTCTGGTGTTTCCTGATGTTTCCTGGTGCTTCCTGATGTTTCCTGATGTTTCCTGGTGTTTCCTAATGTGATTTTTTATAAAACAAACATAATGCAGCTGTCTGAAATTGTTGCATCTAATTCTGTTCCGTTTTCACAGTTACATTTCTGTGGTCCCAGAGTTCCTCCTTTTTAAATCAACCTGCGGTCACAGCTACATTACCACATGACAACAACATACCAAAGTTATTACTGGACACTTTCTATCTCATAAAAGAAGCTCTGCTAACTAAATTAAATCTCCTGATTAAAAGAAGTTGGAATCTTGTGTTTCTTTGGTTTCAGTTGGCTGTTTGTGGCTCACACTTAATGCCAATCAAACTATACAAAACCCTCCTGCATTGTTCACCGCTCGACCCAACACAAACATGTGCAAACCACCTCATAAAATATCTGATGTCAGAAAAAAAGGAACAGTCCGTAAAACTGGACTTGCGTCTTATCTCTGGAATTGGGACAACAGGATACTGAGAAAAACACAAACATACAATACTTCTATCAAATTTTAGCAAACAGATTCTTTAAAAAGTGTGACTGAATAGAAGCAGAAGTGACTTAAAGTGAAACTCTTAAAAACACCCAGATGACGAGCAACAAACCAGATTGAAACTAATTTAAGTGTTCATGAAAACCAGAAACAAGAAACTGATTCGATCCAGAATACTGTAGGAAGAATTTACAGCTGAAACAACTCTGTATGAGTGTGTGTGTGTGTGTGTGTGTGTGTGTGTGTGTTCTTGTATTTCTGACCTCCTGGGGACCCGTTTCCTGACTTTTACTATCTTTCTGGGGTCCGAGGGTTCTTGTGGGGACCGAAGCCTGGTCCCCATGGGGGGGACTCCCCTTTTTAGGGTTAGGGGTTAGGTTTATAGGTATGGTGTGAATAGAGTTTTAGTTAGTCTTAGGGTTAGTTATAGATCAGTAATGGTTAAGGTTAGTAAAAGGGTTTGGGTTAGGTATAAATCTAGTTACTAAAATCAATGGAAGTCAATGGACGGTCCCCATAAGGATACCAAAACACACTTGTGTGTGTGTGTGTGTGTGTGTGTCTCTGTATATGTGTGTGTATTAGCTGGCTTGAACAAATGTCCTCAGAGAAAGCAAGTAAAATCCTTAATGAGGAGAATGTTTAGATTTCCTCTTCTCGAGGTTTTAAAGGTCATAAAGGTCAAATCATCCTCAGACACATTGTATCATGTTATTTATAGCTGTCAACATCTGGATAGACAAATATATGATAAAATCTTACCATTAGTTTTATATAGTCTTCATTTATCCTGAAATATAACTTATATTCTCCAGTTAATCTCAGACCAGGAAGTAAAACACTAGGTCTACCTAAAATCCCATCTCTCCTCCAGACCCCCCCTGGAGGGGGCTGCCCATTAATCTACAGGGGCAGCACGGACACGCCGGGCAGGTCCTGGTGTAACATTGTTACATCCCTATGTTACAGTCAGGTGGTTTTCCAGGAGAGAATGGAGCAGCTGCTCAGAGCGCAGGATTCAGGAGGATTACTGAGAAACGTGTGTATTAAACCAAAAACCAGTCTGGAGGGTTTAATAAGGAAATGACATCATAACATGGTTAAAAGATACAAACAGCTGATTTTACATGATACAGGAACTTTAAAGAGGCCCTTTCATTAAAAACGTTTTTTTTTAAACCACGCCTAGCATGCTGCTGGCTAAAAGCTGTTAGCATAAGACGTAGCAAACAGGAAGAGAGAACATCTGATGTTACCATGTGGGGCAGGAAACAGTATACCTTGCTCTCATAGGTTAGTTTGTTAGCCAATCAGAGTCCAGCAAATTCAAACAATGAACATTATTGAGTTGCTGCCCAAACCCTGACGGAACCAGACGAATCTTGAAGCAGACAGATTGAAAGGTCTGTTAATCGGTGTTTCTTAACATTTTTTAGACATAAAATGTTTCATATTACAGTTTAATACTTCAGAAATAACCACAAAGACATGAAATTTGTATAAAAAGGCCTTTTTAAGCATTTAAAACACATTCTATTTATTTCTGGGTTATTAATGTCTCCTCTGTTCATGTTGATGAAGCTGTTGTAAAATCTTATTGGTGCCTGAAAGGATTTTCATATTGCAGCAGCACAGACACACTGAGCCCAAACAGGTCTGATGAAAGATAATATCATCTGAATTAGTTTTTTGTATTCGTATGGCGATTCTGTAATCATTGTATTTACAATGCCAGTTCCAAAAATACATCCATCAAAAATACATCCATCAATACATCCTGTGCTCACCAGTTTCAGTGTTTCCTGACTTCAGTTTTAAGCAACAATTTATTTTACATTTTGTAATATTTTTTCTTAATTTTAAACTGGATTTTTCAGCATTTGGATCTGGCCTCAGGGAAATCATTACAAGTGCTGCTGCTCTGTTCTAATAATCCATCCTCATGTGCCCTTTAACCAAATTAATTTAGAAAACGGTTAATCTGACGTTTCTGACCCAGTTTCAGTTGAAATCTTCCAACACAGAAACTCACAGAGTTGAACTTTGGAGTTTTAATTCCCAGTTTAGAAATGCTGACATCACAGCATGGTGACAACGTCAGGCTTGGTAGGTCCATTTTCAGCAGGCTCTGGTTACTGAGGGAGTTTTTAAAGGATTAGAATCTTTAAACGTTCTTTGTTTCATTGCAGACAGAACGAGGAGATGCTCAGCTCTATAAACAGCAGTAACACAGATCCCGAGTCCTTCTGTAAGATGATTCTTAGTTGAAAACAACTCTGTTCTGTTTGAAAATGTTTCACTAAAATCTAACAATCACTTTGGCTTCTGAGGGTTAAGGTTGATGTGATGAAACAACCAGTGCAGATTATTTCTGTAAAGAATGTGACGGATCCAGTCTGGCCTTGTCCTGCACTCAGAGCTGTTAGGTAATGTTTTCTCCTCTGTGACATCACAACTGAACTGCTACACAACCATCAGCGGGTGTAGTTAACGAACATTGTTTAAAGCAACCTGTAACTTCCTATTTGGTGCCCTGTTAGCTAATGAGTTTGGCCTCATCCCGTAAATGTCGACCAGGTTTTTGCAGAACTACGTGACCACAGGACATTAATGGAGAAGAACTCTGTTCACGCTGAGCAGGTTTCACAATCTGCTGCACTGAAGCAACAACTGAAGTTTGAACACGCACATCAGCTGCAGGTGAAACATGGTCCATTGATTCAGAGTAGCATCCCTGGATGGGCCCATGACATAGGGCCAAAGAGAGAAGCCTAAGAGGAGCTAGAGGAGCTACAGAGGGGCCATGCAGTGGAGTTCCACATTTTATTGTTAATGCTGCAGAGTGTCATTAAAGAAAACATGAGTTAAAAATGTGTGAAAACAACTGAAAAATAGAAGAAGGAACAAGGAAGACTAGTACAGTGGTCGACGGTTATATACACGACCTCAATACCCAGCAGTTCTGTGTATATAAGTGTTGTGTGTATTTATCTGTCGGTGGTCATTTGGACTGTAAACACGAGTAGCAGTGTTCAGTATTAATAACAGATATTTAGAAATTATGTAATAACACAATTACAATATATTAGGAGAATAAAACTCTCAAACAGAGGGAGTTATATACTCGTAGAGAGGATCCACTATGACACTATAAGTAAACAGATGTACCAGATACGCGCGTGCATGGACACGACGGTAACGACACAGATTAAGTTACAGTTAGTAACAGAACAGAACGGTTTTCTATATCAGATATTAATAACTCATGATCGGGTAATAAAAACTAGAACAAATGTTACATGTGACACTATTTCACACTGAAGAGGTCAGTGATAATTTTTGGCGATCGTCTGACAGCTTCAGTCAGACGCGCCAGACACGCGTGTGTAAACACCAGATCAGTCTAGTTACACACACCAAACAGCGAGAGTGTGTGTGAGAACACCAGCGGAGGTGTACAGTCAAGTAACTAGTGAGAAACAGTGAGATTTAGTGAGATGCATGTATGATACCTCCAAATGTTTTGTGCAAATAAGCGTCGGAGCTGTGCATAAGCGTATGGATTCTCTATGATGCAGAAACTTGCCCAGCAGTTTTGTGCATATAAGTGTTATGCAATAACCGTCAACCACTGTACCATTTGATCCACATAAGGGATGGACCAGCAGAATCTAGAGCAGTCTGAGACTATAGCAGCATAACTAAAGGGATGGATCAGGAGAACCTCCAGCAGTCTGAGACTATAGCAGCATAACTAAAGGGATGGATCAGGAGAACCTCCAGCAGTCTGAGACTATAGCAGCATAACTAAAGGGATGGACCAGAAGAACCTCCAGCACGCTGAGACTATAGCAGCATAACTAAAGGGATGGACCAGAAGAACCTCCAGCAGTCTGAGACTATAGCAGCATAACTAAAGGGATGGATCAGGAGAACCTCCAGCAGTCTGAGACTATAGCAGCATAACTAAAGGGATGGATCGGGAGAACCTCCAGCAGTCTGAGACTATAGCAGCATAACTAAAGGGATGGACCGGGAGACCCTCCAGCAGTCTGAGACTATAGCAGCATAACTAAAGGGATGGACCGGGAGAACCTCCAGCATTCTGAGACTATAGCAGCATAACTAAAGGGATGGACCGGGAGACCCTCCAGCAGTCTGAGACTATAGCAGCATAACTAAAGGGATGGACCGGGAGACCCTCCAGCACGCTGAGACTATAGCAGCATAACTAAAGGGATGGACCAGAAGAACCTCCAGCATTCTGAGACTATAGCAGCATAACTAAAGGGATGGACCAGGAGACCCTCCAGCAGTCTGAGACTATAGCAGCATAACTAAAGGGATGGATCAGGAGAACCTCCAGCAGTCTGTGACTATAGCAGCATAACTAAAGGGATGGACCAGAAGAACCTCCAGCAGTCTGAGACTATAGCAGCATAACTAAAGGGATGGACCAGAAGAACCTCCAGCAGTCTGAGACTATAGCAGCATAACTAAAGGGATGGACCAGGAGACCCTCCAGCAGTCTGAGACTATAGCAGCATAACTAAAGGGATGGACCAGGAGAACCTCCAGCATTCTGAGACTATAGCAGCATAACTAAAGGGATGGACCGGGAGACCCTCCAGCAGTCTGAGACTATAGCAGCCTAACTAAAGGGATGGACCGGGAGAACCTCCAGCAGTCTGTGACTATAGCAACATAACTAAAGGGATGGATCAGGAGAACCTCCAGCAGTCTGAGACTATAGCAGCATAACTAAAGGGATGGACCGGGAGAACCTCCAGCAGTCTGAGACTATAGCAGCATAACTAAAGGGATGGACCAGAAGAACCTCCAGCATTCTGAGACTATAGCAGCATAACTAAAGGGATGGACCAGGAGACCCTCCAGCAGTCTGAGACTATAGCAGCATAACTAAAGGGATGGACCAGAAGAACCTAAGCTAACAGAGTTTCTGTCTGATGGATTAAAAGTAGAAGCTGGTTCCAGGAGAGGAGCCTGGGAACCGAAAGCTCTTCTTCCTGTTTACTTTTAGAACCTCTAGGAACCAGAAGCAGACCTGCAGTCTGAGAGTGAAATGTTCTGTTAGGAACATCTGGAACAATAAGATCTAAGATTGGATCATTAGAAACTTTCACCAGTGCTGTTTCAGAGCTGATGATCTAAATCCTGACTAAAACTCTTCAAACACATTATTACTGTAGAAATGATCACATGATTGTTTTGTTACTACTAGAATGTTTGAGATGAAGAATAAATTAAATATAGATCCATAATTACCTGGAGATTCTGGATCAGGATCAGGTTTCTTATGTAAAGGTTTAATTACAGCAACCTTAAGGCCTGAGGCACATATCCATTCATTATAAATATATTGATCATGTATTGATCAACAGGAAAACCTCTTTAAAAAGTCTGGTTCCTGTTTCTCTGGTTCCTCCTCCATGAGGGTCAAGTAATACCCAGTTCTGACTGTGTGAAGGTCTCTACTATGTGAACAAAGTCTCTACAAGTTAAATAAACATCTTCTGACTTAGTGGAATAACATTTACTTTCTAACTTTCCTGAAGTTCTTTTTTTGTCTCATGTTTCAGACTATGGAACTGCCAAGTACCAGAGTCAGTTTGTCGCTGATCGGGCTGAGAAACGTAGATGGGTCGATGATGGACTACAGCTTGTGCTCCCGGCTGCTCGGGATTTCCCAAAGTACAGCCAAAGGAAGCTACGTTCAGTGACTATCAGAATAGCTATGGAGAGCCGACTACATAATAGAGTTTAGACAGAGAATCCCAAACACCAGTAACAGAAGTGCTTTAGGACTGACATGTAAAATAAACTCACCTAAAGGATTATTAGGAACACCATACTGATACTGTGTTTGACCCCCTTTCACCTTCAGAACTGCATTAATTCTACAGCATTGATTCAACAAGGTGCTGAAATCATTCTTTAGAAATGTTGGTCCATATTGATAGGATAGCATCTTACAGTTGATGGAGATTTATGGGATGTACATCCAGGACACGAAGCTGTTCCACCACATCCCAAAGATGCTCTATGGGGTTGAGATCTGGTGACTGTGGGGGCCGTTGTAGTACAGTGAACTCATTGTCATGTTCAAGAAACCTGTTTGAAATGATTCCAGCTTTATGACATGGTGCATTATCCTGCTGGAAGTAACCATCAGAGGATGGGTACATGGTGGTCATTATGGGATGGACATGGTCAGCAACAATACTCAGGTAGACCGTGGTATTTAAACCATGTCCAATTGGCACTAAGGGGCCTAAAGTGTACCAAGAAAACATCCCCCACACCATGACACCACCACCACCAGCCTGCACAGTGGTAACAAGACATGATGGATCCATGTTCTCATTCTGTTTACACCAAATTCTGACTCTAACATTTGAATGTCTCAACAGAAATCCAGACTCATCAGACCAGGAAACATTTTTACAGTCTTCAACAGTCCAATTTTGGTCAGCTGGTGCAAATTGTATCCTCTTGTTCCTATTAGTAGTGGAGATGAGTGGTACCTGGTGGGGTCTTCTGCTGTTGTAGACCATCCACCTCAAGGTTGTGCGTGTTGTAGCTTCACAAATATGTATGTTTCTTTTAAAGAGTCAGAGTTGCATAAACTGTCAGAGTTAACAGACTGTCTGTCGAGTGTGAAAACCTGGCTCACAGAAAACTGCCTTCAGTTAAACTCTGATAAGACGGAGACTTTGATAATTGCTCCGGAGCAGAAAATCTCTTTTATTGTGAGTCACCTTGGTTCTTTGGGCTCTTCTGTCCAGTCGAGCATCAGAAATCTTGGTGTTTGGTTTGACCAGTCTCTGTCTCTGGACAAACATTCAAGACTTTTGGTCAAAAATTGTTTTTATCATCTAAGAAATATTGCAAAATTGAAGACAGTTTTATCAAACACTGACTTGGAGTTGGTGATTCATGCTTTTATTTCTTCTCGTTTAGATTATTGTAATTCTCTTTTTACATGTTTTAACAAAAATGCTCTTGATCGTCTTCAGCGAGTCCAAAATGCTGCTGCAAGACTTTTAACCGGGTCCAGCAGGTGGTCACATATCACGCCAGTGTTGTCTTCTCTGCACTGGCTCCCCATTAAATTTAGAATTGATTTTAAAATTCTTGTTTTGACCTTCAGAGCCGTGCATGGGCAGGCTCCAAAATATATTTGTGATCTCCTTCACTCGTACATATCTGGTCGCTCGCTCCGATCTTCAGACCAGAACCTCCTCATGGTTCCAAAAACTCGTTTTAAAACCAGAGGAGATGGATCCTTTCAGGCCGTGGCTCCTAATCTGTGGAATGCCCTGCCTTTGCCCCTTCGTGAGACTGACACTGTTGATTCTTTTAAAAGGCAGCTGAAGACACTTTTATTTGGGCTTTTGGTTGACTGACTTTTGGTGTGATTATTATTCTTTTTATCTTTTTACTCTTTATGCTGTTTATTGAATTAAAATGAATTGAATGAATTTTTATCTGTGAAAGGTGCTATATAAATAAAGTTTATTATTATTATTATTATTATTACACAAATGCTTTGCTGCATTCCTCGGTTGTAATGAGGTTATTTCAGTCAAAGTTGTTCTTCTATCAGCTTGAATCAGTCGGTCCATTCTCCTCTGACCTCTAGCATCAACAAGCTGCTGCATACTGGATGTTTTTATTTGTAAACACTAGAAATGGTTGTGGGTTAAAATCCCAGTAACTGAGCAGATTGTGAAATACTCAGACCGTCTGGTACCAACAACCATGACACGTTTAAAATTACTTAAATCACCTTTCTTTCCTATTCTGACATTCAGTTTGGAGTTCAGGTGATTGTCTTGACGAGGACCACACCCCTAAATGCATTCAAGCACCTGACATGTGATTGGTTGATTAGATAATTACATTAAGGAGAAATTGAACAGGTGTTCCTAATAATCCTTTAGGTGAGTGTGTGTCCAACAATGAGTTAAAGGAACCTGAAACCTGTGGAGTGGGTCACTGAGGAAGCATCATGAGGACATCAGCATATCAACCAGTCACCACTAAGCCTCGTATTGTTGGGAAAACCTCTGCAAAAAGCAGCACTCATGTTGGTGTGACATTTAGTGATGTTTCTACCTGAACAGGTGTGGACATGAACTCTGACACTGATTCTGGTTGTTCCATCATGTTTCTGTAGAAAATCTCTGGAACAGTTCTGAAAGGTTTTCCTCTCTCTGTGCTTCAGTATGAGGTTTTATCAT
>SSNP01000115.1:990326-1030326 GCA_006937955.1 Pachypanchax playfairii | reverse complement strand
CGGCACGATGCCATGCACACTTGCCGGTTCGAGTGCTGCTGAGATCCTAACAGCGAGCGGTGGGGGATCAGAGGTACCAGGGGGTCCGCCAGTGGCAGACACACTCTGGTGGTGGCAAGTCATCTTTTTTTTGCCTCCACCTTCATATCGGACCATTTTTTTTATATCCACCACAGATCTCTCTGAAGAACTCACAGCATTGATGGTTTCAGCAACGCTGTGCCACTCTGTGGATTTTCTTTTATCAATCAATCAAATCAATCAAAAATACTTTATTAATACCCGAAGGGAAATTAAGTGTTGTTGTAGCTCAGTTCTTCTTCAGGGAACCATTGTAGAGGGTTCTAGCTGTGGACAAGAAGGATCTCCTGTAGCGGTCTGTGCTGCAGTGGATTATGAAGAATCTTCTCACTGAGACACTCTGTTGTTGAGTTACTGTGTTCTGAAGAGGATGATGAGGGTTTTCCATCATGTTCTTCATCCTCCTTTGGACAATCAACTCAGGAGACTCCAGTTCAGTCTCCAGGACAGAATCAGTCCTCCTTATCCATCTGTTCAGCCTCTTCATATCACTTGCTCTGATGCTCCGCCCCCAACAGGTGACTTCAGATGTGATCAGCTGACAAACTCCTCTTCTTTTGCAGCTCCTCTTCAAATCTCTGTCTGCTCGTATTGTTTGAAAGCCAGACAGAGACACGCTGGAGTCCAGGATATGTTCCTTTAGCCGTGTCTCAGTAAAACACATGATGCTGCATTCCTGATACTCTGGCTGGGTCTTCAACAGAGTTTCAAGTTCAAGTTTATTGTCACTGCTGTGACCTCCAGAAAACACTTCCTTTCATTTATCCACCCACAAGAACCTCAATTTCTGCTTCAGTGAAGTTGATCTTCCTTGATCTGCAGTCGCCATCTTATTGGTGGAACGCTGTAACGAGTCGGGTCATTTATATGCACAAGGCACTTTGCATTGACCATTTATGGCAGAAAGTGGGCGTGTTGAGGGCGGGATGTGATCCAGAAACACCTGAGCACATTTCTAGGTAGAGTGTGATTTATAAAGCGGAGATTGCGTGCAGCTGTGTGTACGCCATGTTTTATAGGTCCCAAACTTACTTGGAGTAAGTAGTTTTTTTTTGCTGAGCTAAAGTACGATTTTAGTAAAGATTCTACACAAAGTTTTATAAATGAGACCCCTGGTGATTGTCATTCAGCTTTGATCTTCAGGTTTCATTTCATATTCTGCAGCTTCTGCAGCATCATTATTTTCTTCCTGCAGAAGATTAAGAAAAAATGAGAATGTCATTTTTTCAGGAAAATGGGAGAAACATTTTGGATCAGTTGAGTTTTATTTATCCAGCACCAGTTTATAGCAAAAAGAATCAAGTCCCGATTCAGTGTTAGTTTTATACAAACAAGGTTTTGTCTAAAGAAACAGCAGAACCTGAATGAGGTCTGCCTGGACCCACTGGGGTCTGAAAGGACAGGAAGAGACTTCCAGCTGAATCAGAACCAGGACGATCAAGTTTTAAATCTAACAGTTTGTGTCTGTTTGTGTTTTATTTATAACAAAATAATGTCTCCACGGGGTGTTTAGGGGGTTGTAGAATGAAAATACAGCATTCCTTTAAAAATGATATTTTAAGTAAAATATTATAAAAAATTTATATTTAGCAGCACGATGTTAACATCTACCAGCCAATAGCTGGCAGAGCAGCGGGCACCTTTTTGGGTCGTCTAATACCGTAAATACTCCAGCACAGTGAGGCTGGTACTGTGGAGTCTGCAGGTCAAGCAGCTGGAAGCACCGGGGACATGTGGTGATTATATACATTATTTACTTGCTATAGAGGGATTCCCAACATGTGACTTAGCAGGATCATTTGGGAAAGTTGTTATTAGCAGCTAGCTAACACAAGTGGTGCAACTCAGGGCGTTCAGCTGGAAGACACCACGGAAAATTTATTTATTTTAGTTTGCTGCTTGTATAAGTGGGGTATTTAAGCTGTAAAAGGCCACATGCAGTAGCTAATATTAAGAAATATGTTGTGCTTTCATGTAAAAAGGTTGGTAGTAGTGTTACAGTTAATGCTTACAAACTACATTTGTAATGGTGCATTTTCATTTAGATGTGGTTATTTGTGTAGTAAGATTAATTACTGCATAAATTATTAAGCTTATCAAGTAATAAATTCATTTAAGACAGCATAGAATCGATTATATTGGATATATCCACGTTTATTATAACACCATGTTATATAATCGATGTTGACACCTCCATTTCTATGTGAGTATTCAAGTTAATCTAGAATAATAAGCTTTAATACAACATATAGTCAACATCAGCTGTTGATATCATTTTGATGGTTTGATAACAACATATTGTTTCTGCCGAATGACTTTGGGCCGGGCCTAGTCAAAGTCCAGGGCTGTTTTTTAGTCCCAGTCCGTCCCTGCTCAGGACAGCTGTAGTTACAACATGTGTGTAGTTCATCACCAAACGTGTGAGTGTGAATGGATGAATAACTGATTGTAGTGTGAAGCGCTTTGGGGGTGCTATACAAGTACACGCCATTTACCATTTACCTGCTGTGGGACAAAAAGACATGTCCTCAATAAGTCTTGTCTTTGTGTGTGTCTTTGAAGCATCCTCAGGGAGATCGATGAGGTCCATCAGAACATGGGTTACTGTCCTCAGTTTGATGCCATCAATGAGCTGCTGACAGGAAGGGAACATCTAGAGCTATATGCCATCCTCAGAGGCGTCCCCGAGAAGCAAGTGTGTGACGTGAGTCAAACACACACATTAACACATTAGCGGGGGGGGGCGGGGTCAAGTTGCTGTGCGTTGATTAGTTGCTACTTGATTGGCAGGTGGCAGAGTGGGGCATCAGGAAGCTGAGTCTGCTGAAATATGCAGATAAACGAGCAGGAAGCTACAGCGGAGGAAACCTGAGGAAGCTGTCCACAGCCATAGCTCTGATCGGAGCGCCTCCTGTTGTTTTTCTAGTAAGATGCACCTCCCTTTTCTCCTCCTCCATCAGTTACTCTCTTAGGTGCATCATGAATTGTGTGTCTCATCATGTCAGATTGACCTCCAGCTTGAACCTTGCTGTGTTCCTTGTTTCAGGATGAACCCACCACTGGAATGGACCCCAAGGCACGTCGAGCACTCTGGAACTGCATCCACAGTGTTATCAAGGAGGGACGCTCTGTCGTCCTCACCTCCCACAGGTGAGACTCTCAGGTGAAAGGAGAGACACTTATGATGTCCTCGCTTTGTGTCTTTAGTCAAACATTTTGGTGTGTGTCCTCAGAGAGGACGTGTGATGCAGTGTTTGTTAACAGTGTGTATTGTGTGTGTTACAGTATGGAGGAGTGTGAGGCTCTGTGCACCAGGATGGCGATCATGGTGAACGGCAGGTTCAGGTGCCTTGGCAGCGTCCAACACCTGAAGAACAGGTAACACACTCAAAATTTTAATGTAAATTGTCTTTGAATCTGATTTTCATTCCATTTGTGCTTAAACATAGAAAGATTTGACCATTAGATGCATCAGACAGCATTAAACCTGAACATGGTGATCAGAGTGGAGCAACATCTGGATTCTGAGCTCTTCAGTGTTCAAGTTTCAAGTTTATTTATTTATAAAACTCCAGTTCATGACAAAATCATTTCAAGGCACTTCACAGAAAAATCAACCAATTAATAATAAAACATTTTCTATCTAATGAACCAGCTGATTGGGCTGAATCCTCCATCCTGAGCAGGATGATTGGTGACAGTGGAAAGGAACGACTCCCTTTTAACAGGAAGAAACCTCTAGCAGAACCAGAACCAGAACCCGGCTCAGGATGCAGACTGGGGTCTGAGCTGACAGGAAAGAGACAAACACTGATGGATTTGGACCAGTCGTCATGTCTATAGAAAGATAAACAGAGAAACAGTTACAATCAATACAAAGATGGAGAGTAAAGAGAGACAGCAGACAGAAGACATGTGGACAGTATGTCCTCCAGCAGTCTAAACCTATAGCAGCATAACTAAAGGGATGGATCAGGAGAACCCAAGCTAACCCTGACTATAGGATTGTGTAAAAAGGAAAGTTTTAAGTCTTAAAACTACACAAGGTGTCTGCCTCACGGATAAAAGGTTTACAAGTCTTGTTGTGGGAAACTTCCCCTGAGATCTGAACCGTTTTACAGTTTCACACATCAAAAGCATAAAATAAAGCAACTGATGTGTTTTGAAGCATTTTGGTCTCAAATATTATGTGACACCAGTTAAATAAGTGATTAATGTTGGTACTGCTCACCAATCTGCAACGTTATGTAAACTTAGCATAAAATTAAGGAAACGTGTGTTTGGTTGATTCCGTCTTTGTTGTAACTTTGCTTCTTTTTCAAAAAATGACTGACTTACATAACCTGACTCATGTGTGCTGCTAAACAGGTACAAATCAGGTACCTGCCTGACAGAACCTGGAGTACCAGAGTTCTAAACAAGAGTCAACAGCAGAATAGCTGCACAACTCTTTATCTACCCATCTTCTTCTAACTAACTTTAATCAGGTCTAGGTGGCAAAACCCAGACAACCTTCTCTCCAGTTCTTCCTGTGGCAGGAAGGAGGGGGGGGGGGGGTTGACACAGTCATCTTGGAGTGTTTCCAACATGGTGCCCACCATCCTACCATGCCTATACACAATAGATTAATCAGACCACATCCTTACCGTTTGGTTTCCTAAACACACACACTGGCTGTTGTTCAGCTGCTGTCTGCCGTCAGTGAGCTGAAGCTACTGACATGCACACCTGTGGTGCATTCAGGGACACATTGGTACAGCACTTTGTGATTTCTATCAGCGAAAGGCGCTTTATAAATAAATGTGACTTTTTTTACTTATAGGAAATCCCATACATAACCCTTTTGTATAATGGTGCATTCACACCGGCCCAACCGTCAACATCAGAAGCATCAAGATTACATGTAAAGTCTATGGTGGAGTCCGTCAGTGGAGCGTCAGAGTCTCTGCAGCGCTTTGTGAGCGATAGCAGCATAAAACACATCGTTATCATCAAGAAATACACAAAGTTTTTCCCTTTGATCATTTTACAACCAAGAAATCATCTCTAGTCCTAAAACAGATTCAATAGCTGCTTTTATGTCTACATCCACCAGCAGCCATGTTTGTTTTATTTTACCTGCCAATCATACCTGAACACCCGCCCCAAAGCACCATGCTAACACATGATTGGTCCAAACATTATTTGACCGAGTCAGATGGTTTATGCTCTCTGTACATCTAGAGACTTTGAAAGGATTTTAGAAAAGACTCTAAAAGATTATCAGCTCACATCTGAAGACTTGGGTTAACTTATTTTAGTCTCAGACTAAAGATTTTATAAATACTGAATCATGTAGGGACACTATTTACAAGACTACTGCTAGATTTCCTCTTTCCTATTCAGACTTTTATTGGTACACTTGTATGGTAACGTAAATATCAAACATTAGCACATAACGCCATTCAATAGAGTGTTAGAGTTAGCATGTTAGCTGAAATGCTACAAGCGCCAAATAGACCAAAATGGACCATGGAAAAAAAAAAGAGCGCTTTGTTGAGCTGTGGGCAGAGCAGCCATCTCTTTTTGAGGTAAACTGCCATTCATACAATGACAGAGTGAAAAAAGAAAAGGCCAATATTGCTGAAGCTATCAACAGAGCTGGCATGTGCTTCAATGTCCGTCAACATGTTTGTTTTGTTATGAGCAACGACTTCCTGCTTCTGCTTTTGTGAGAGCGGCTTTATTGGTTGTTGGTCACTACGACTACACTAGGACTTGTGATAATATCAAACATGTTTGATGTAAAAGACTGGAGAAAGACTGACATAAATCAGGTCTCCAACTGCAGGTTATCACCTTTATACCAAGTACGAGTAGCTAATCCTCTCCAGTTTGGAGATGGTCTGGTTAAGCAGGCCAGAGACTGACCTCAAAGTCTGAGGTCAAGCCACGCCCATACCATAAAACTTTTGGAAAGTCTTTGAACAACTTCTGACCCCCCACGCCTAAAGACTGTACTGGCCAAGGTTGATGGTGATATGTACAAATCTCTAGGAGGGGATTGTCAAAATGATCCATTTTCCAAGATGGCCGACTTCCTGTGGGGTTCAGGTCATGGGTCCAAGAGGTCTTGGTCTGATCCATGTGTGTTAAATTTCACAATCCTTTCTAAATGCAGTGGGTGGACTGTACATTTAAAGATCCACAAGGGGGTGCTAGCCACTCCCTCACAATTTTTATACTCAGATACGTTTGGACCCACAACACGATTCATCTTGTGAAGTTTTGTGCTGATCCGATTCAAATTGTGGAATTTACATCAAATTTTATGAATTTTTGAGAATTTAAACTTTGTTGCACTGTCAAGGCCACACCCCCTGGTGAAAAGTCAGAAGAAATGTCATCAGAGGTAAGATCAACCTGTTGTTTGTTTCCTATCTCAACTTGAAGCCAATCAGGTGAAGCAGGCCAAAGAATGACCTGACCTGTTGTTTTTGTGGGAGTTATTACAGTTTTTCTTCATATGGCGAGAAGTCCAAGTTTGAGGTTAAGCCTCTGACGGTCCTCTAACGGACTCTACCGTAGACTTTACATGTAATCCTGATGCTCCTGATGCTGACGCTTGGGCCGGTGTGAACGCACCATCAGTCCATCTCTCACTTCATCCTGCATCACTCATGAACAAGACACCCAGATACTTAAACTCCTCCACCAGAGACAAAGACTCACCTTCAACCTGAAGGAACATCACACCTGTTTCTGATTGAAAACCAGGGCCTCAGCTGACTCCTATCCCAGCTGCATCACAGTCAGCTGTGAACTGCCTCAGTGAAGCCGAAGGTCACTGATAGAGAACGGAAAACATAGAATTATACACGTTCATGCCTGACACCAGCTTTGAACAAACCTCCTGCATGACCTGTGTGCAGCAGTCACACAGGCCCTGTTATCTGACCTGCTACTGTTCTCAGACTTACACATTCTCCCTCAGAACACTTTGTTTTTCTTAATCCAAGGTAACTGCGAGGCTCCAGCCACTATTGGATCCACTGATTTGTAGTGATGATTCATGTTATCTATTATTGCTGTTTCTAAGTGAATAAAGACACTGAGCTGAAGAGGGACCAGCAGAGTTATCAGGGCTGTCTTGCGGACATGATGCGAGCGCTGGTACTCTCCTGAGTTTTGAACCAAACTTCATGAGTGATCATATTTCTTATATTTATAATAATGGAAGGTTTTGAATAAGGAAAAAACTTAACAGTCACAGCTCAAATACGCCAACAACCACATCATTCACAAATAAGTAGAGATGAGGCTCGGTGACAAGGGGCGTTCCTGGTCAAGTCCAACCAGCACAGGAAAGGAGTTCAACCAGATAGCCTGGAGAACCAACGCTTGGTTCTAGTAGTTAGAAGAGCCAGGTTAACGTTTCCCTGCTTTTGCATTAGTTATGTAACAACTTTCATGTAATTGGATCTAAGATGGTCTCTTCCCTCCGCCTCTGTTACACAAACAACCCCATTTAATCTACCAGACACATTAAAACTAAGTTTGTTACATGTTTTTCCACATATGATATTTATGGAGTGCTTGATGTTGATAACGTCTGTGCTGCTACTGTTACCTGATGGGGTCAGACTGTCAGCAGTCTTCAGTAGTTTTGTGGCACTGTAACCGTACGATGTTCTCTGTCTTGTCCATATTAAAGTAATTGATGTCACATTTTCATCCTCACTTGGTCTCTGATGTTAGATCTCCAACCATGGGGGTCTGTGCTACTGCTAACATTCACATTTTCATGAAGAAGAAAAAAATGGGCAAAACATGATGTAGCAGCTGTTGGGCACATTTTCACTTGGGGATTTAATTGCTTGCAAGTCATTCATAATGTTAACTTTTTTCTTCCAGAAGGGGCGGAGCTGTCTGAGGGAGAAGGAAGTGATGTAATGCCACTCCAAACTATGTGAATGCTCTTTCTTTGTGTCAGGTTTGGTGATGGGTACACCATCATCCTACGGGTGGCGGGGCCCGACCCTGATCTGTTGCCCGTCATGAAGTTCATTGAGAGCGAGCTGAGCGGCAGCACGTTGAAGGAAAAACACCGCAACATGTTGCAGTACCAGCTGCCATCTTCTCTCACATCACTGGCGCACATCTTCTCCATCCTCGCCAAGAACAAGGACACGCTTAGGATTGAGGACTACTCAGTCACTCAGACCACACTGGACCAGGTACAACACACAACTTAGACAAGTATTTTGACTTACTTCACACACTTGTTGGGCGGTCATGGCTCAAGTGGTAGAGCAGGTCGTCTGGTAACCAGAGGGTCACCGGCTTGAATCCCTGCTCCATCCAGAAAAAGATCACCTGGTCATTGTTTCCTTGAGCAAGACACTTTACCTATCCTGTCTGTCTGGTGGTGGTCAGAGGGTCCGGTGGCTGTTTGGTGGTGGTCAGAGGGTCCGGTGGCTGTCTGGTGGTGGTCGGAGGGTCCGGTGGCTGTCTGGTGGTGGTCGGAGGGTCCGGTGGCTGTCTGGTGGTGGTCGGAGGGTCCGGTGGCTGTTTGGTGGTGGTCAGAGGGTCCGGTGGCTGTTTGGTGGTGGTCAGAGGGTCCGGTGCCTGTCTGGTGGTGGTCGGAGGGTCCGGTGGCTGTCTGGTGGTGGTCGGAGGGTCCGCTGCCTGTCTGGTGGTGGTCGGAGGGTCCGGTGGGTCCGGTGCCTGTCTGGTGGTGGTCAGAGGGTCCGGTGGCTGTTTGGTGGGTCCGGTGCCTGTCTGGTGGTGGTCGGAGGGTCCGGTGGTTGTCTGGTGGTGGTCGGAGGGTCCGGTGGCTGTCTGGTGGTGGTCAGAGGGTCCGGGTCTGTTTGGTGGGTCCGGTGCCTGTCTGGTGGTGGTCGGAGGGTCCGGTGGCTGTGTGGTGGGTCCGGTGCCTGTCTCTGTCTGGTGGTGGTCGGAGGGTCCGGTGCCTGTCTGGTGGTGGTCGGAGGGTCCGGTGGTTGTCTGGTGGTGGTCGGAGGGTCCGGTGCCTGTCTGGTGGTGGTCAGAGGGTCCGGTGTCTGTTTGGTGGGTCCGGTGCCTGTCTGGTGGTGGTCGGAGGGTCCGGTGCCTGTCTGGTGGTGGTCGGAGGGTCCGGTGGTTGTCTGGTGGTGGTCGGAGGGTCCGGTGCCTGTCTGGTGGTGGTCGGAGGGTCCGCTGGCTGTCTGGTGGTGGTCGGAGGGTCCGGTGGCTGTCTGGTGGTGGTCGGAGGGTCCGGTGGCTGTCTGGTGGTGGTCGGAGGGTCCGGTGGCTGTCTGGTGGTGGTCGGGGGGCCAGGTGGCTGTCTGCGGTGGCGGTTTGGTGGGTCCGGTGCCTGTCTGGTGGTGGTCGGAGGGTCCGGTGGTTGTCTGGTGGTGGTCGGAGGGTCCGGTGGTTGTCTGGTGGTGGTCGGAGGGTCCGGTGCCTGTCTGGTGGTGGTCGGAGGGTCCGGTGGTTGTCTGGTGGTGGTCGGAGGGTCCGGTGGCTGTCTGGTGGTGGTCGGAGGGTCCGGTGGTGTCTGGTGGTGGTCGGAGGGTCCGGTGGCTGTCTGGTGGTGGTCGGAGGGTCCGGTGGCTGTCTGGTGGTGGTCAGAGGGTCCGGTGTCTGTTTGGTGGGTCCGGTGCCTGTCTGGTGGTGGTCGGAGGGTCCGGTGCTTGTCTGGTGGTCGGTGCCTGGCTGGTGGTGGTCGGAGGGTCCGCTGGCTGTCTGGTGGTGGTCGGAGGGTCCGGTGGTTGTCTGGTGGTGGTCGGAGGGTCCGGTGGCTGTCTGGTGGTGGTCGGAGGGTCCGGTGGTTGTCTGGTGGTGGTCGGAGGGTCCGGTGGCTGTCTGGTGGTGGTCAGAGGGTCCGGTGTCTGTTTGGTGGGTCCGGTGCCTGTCTGGTGGTGGTCGGAGGGTCCGGTGCCTGTCTGGTGGTGGTCGGAGGGTCCGGTGGTTGTCTGGTGGTGGTCGGAGGGTCCGGTGGCTGTCTGGTGGCAGAGGGTCCGGTGTCTGTTTGGTGGGTCCGGTGCCTGTCTGGTGGTGGTCGGAGGGTCCGCTGGCTGTCTGGTGGTGGTCGGAGGGTCCGGTGGCTGTTTGGTGGTGGTCAGAGGGTCCGGTGTCTGTTTGGTGGGTCCGGTGCCTGTCTGGTGGTGGTCGGAGGGTCCGGTGCCTGTCTGGTGGTGGTCAGAGGGTCCGGTGGTTGTCTGGTGGTGGTCGGAGGGTCCGGTGGCTGTCTGGTGGTGGTCAGAGGGTCCGGTGGCTGTTTGGTGGTGGTCAGAGGGTCCGGTGGCTGTCTGGTGGTGGTCGGAGGGTCCGGTGCCTGTCTGGTGGAGGTCGGAGGGTCCGGTGCCTGTCTGGTGGTGGTCGGAGGGTCCGGTGCCTGTCTGGTGGTGGTCAGAGGGTCCGGTGGTTGTCTGGTGGTGGTCGGAGGGTCCGGTGCCTGTCTGGTGGTGGTCGGAGGGTCCGGTGGCTGTCTGGTGGTGGTCGGAGGGTCCGGTGGTTGTCTGGTGGTGGTCGGAGGGTCCGGTGGCTGTCTGGTGGTGGTCGGAGGGTCCGGTGGCTGTTTGGTGGGTCCGGTGCCTGTCTGGTGGTGGTCAGAGGGTCCGGTGGCTGTTTGGTGGGTCCGGTGCCTGTCTGGTGGTGGTCGGAGGGTCCGGTGGTTGTCTGGTGGTGGTCGGAGGGTCCGGTGCCTGTCTGGTGGTGGTCGGAGGGTCCGGTGGCTGTCTGGTGGTGGTCGGAGGGTCCGGTGGCTGTCTGGTGGGTCCGGTGCCTGTCTGGTGGTGGTCGGAGGGTCCGGTGGTTGTCTGGTGGTGGTCGGAGGGTCCGGTGGTTGTCTGGTGGTGGTCGGAGGGTCCGGTGGCTGTCTGGTGGTGGTCGGAGGGTCCGGTGGCTGTCTGGTGGTGGTCAGAGGGTCTGGTGGCGCCTGGCAGCATCGCCTCAGTCAGTGTGTTCCAGGACAGCTTTGACTACAACGTGTGTAGTATATCACCAGATGTGTGTGTCTGTGAATGACAAACTGTAGTGTGAAGAGCTTTGGGACTCGTAGGACTTAAAGAGTCCATTTCATACACATTTCAGGACTTTGTGGTTATTTCTTAAGTATTAACCAGTAATATGAAACAATTTATACCTAAAAAACATCAGGAAACACTGATTAACAGATCTGTGGTTCCGGCTCCTTCCGTCAGGCCTCGTCAGCAGCTCGTTCATATTCATTGTTCGAATTTGCTGGACTCTAATTGGCTAACAAACTAGCCTATGAGAGCAAAGAATACTGTTTCCTGCCCAGCTGTGCATGGCAACATCAGACATTCTCTCTTCCTGTTTGCTACGTCTTATGCTAACAGCTTTTAGCCAGCAGCATGCTAGGTGTGGTTTCAACTGCAGGAGCTGATGAATACTAACGAACAAAGGAGTTGTGATGAAACAGATACAGGCCGTTAGAACTCGGGAGAACTCTGATTTTATCACCACCTGCGTAGTTTGAGAGATTAAAACTGAAAGAGAAGTTGTTGACCTGTTTTCACCCACTATGAAGGTAAGAACACCTGTGGAGCTAAAATATTCAACAGAAACCTCAGAAACACTGTTTTTAATGGAAGGGACTCTTTTAGAAATGCGTCTATACAAGTACACGCCATTTACTTGTGCGGGCTTATAGACTGCCTACACAAAACTGAGCAGTAAGATGAAAGGAGTGATGGGAAATCTGGTCTTCGGAGACATTGACTGATGCCTTTTCTGGTTTCAGGTATTTGTGAACTTTGCAAAGGACCAAAGTGACGACTATGTGTCCAAAGACATATCAGTAAGGCAGAAAGACGTCTCCATCGATGTTCTGGCATTGAGTTCCACCTGTGAAGCTGAGGGAGGAGCTGGACAGTGGGAGAGTGTCATGTGACCACGGCTGATGCTTGATATCATGTGAGGTTAAGGGCTGGATCTTCAAACAGAGCTCGCCCTGCAGCATACCGGACGAATCTTCTTCACCTGTTGCACCCATCTAAATATGGCAGTAGGCGGAGCCAACTGCCTCTTGATGCCAGTAAATACAAATTTTTTCCTGTGAAGGTGGGAAGCAGCTCAGTTTTAAAACTTCTACTTCTAAACGTGAGCATTTGATGTTCTGAATAAACAATGAAGAATCCGAATCATTTCAAATGGTCGAGGGCTCCACCGCAAAAATCACTTTCAAAAATGATTCCATTCTTTTTTTAAACTTGTATTTATATTGGTAGCGATAACGAAAACATGAAATTTCTTATTTTATTTTGACTGTGTTCAAACTTTTTTCTGTAGTGTTAACAGCCAATCAAAGATACAAAGAATGATTTGATATTGTTTTTTTAATAAAAAAGAACCGTTCTGATAGCGTTTGAGAGTGAAGCAGCAAAATACCTCGTCAGCTCCTGGTAGAACACCACAGTATTGATCAGTGGCTGATTGATCAGGATCACTGATCATCCTGTGTGACTGCAGCACTTTAAGTGTTTGTTTTTGCACTGATTCAAATGTTTTTTCAGATCATGTTTTTGTGCTTCTGATGAAGAAGAGCTGTTACACCCTGAAGAGCAGAATAAAACAACTAGCATCACCATCTAACACACACACACACACGTTTGTTTTGTTATCCTTATGGGGACCGTCCATTGACTTCCATTGATTTTAGTAACTAGATTTATACCTAACCCAAACCCTTTTACTAACCTTAACCATTACTGATCTATAACTAACCCTAAGACTAACTAAAACTCTATTCACACCATACCTATAAACCTAACCCCTAACCCTAAAAAGGGGAGTCCCCCTCATGGGGACCAGGCTTCGGTCCCCACAAGAACCCTCGGACCCCAGAAAGATAGTAAAAGTCAGGAAACGGGTCCCCAGGAGGTCAGAAATACAAACCCACACACACACACACACACACACACACGGTGCTAATCTTAAATATTTAATGGATTAAAAGAAACAGCTGTAGCTGTCTGCTTTTACGTTACACTGATTATTTGTCATTTGATCTTCAGCTGTTTGTACTCAAACATAAAGCTTTTATTCTGAAACTGCTCCTCAGTCTACACATCCTGTCAGGTATTTTAAGTTTCAGGCCCTAAATCATACAGACATCTTTGATTTTCACTAAAGATTTTTGAAACTGTGCTTATTAAAGTCAATCAACAGTTTTGATAAACACAAACTGAAGATTTATTGAAAGTCAGGTAGGTGTCAGAGACCTTCAGGTTACCATGGTGATGCAGCTCGGTATAAGGTTCATCACCTGGAATCACATGACTGAAATACAAACCCTGTATCTTTAAATGTCAGTTTGTTTTAAATAAACACTTCCAAACATTCACACTGTCTCACTTTATTTTGTTAAAGTTGCAGCAGAACTCTGCAGGTAACAGTGATGTAATAAGTGAAGCTCCACCCACCATTCACAGCAGGACTGGACAGAGCTGTTGTAACTCAACAGCTTCAAATTAGAAGTAATACTGATGAGCTGTGATTGGTCCATCTGAGGACAGAGGCGGGACCTCCAATGGACAATTCAATGGAGAGAAGAGGACATTACTTCATCGGGGAGAAGGAACACGGGAACATGAGCTGATTCCTCTGAGACTGCAGATGGCCGACACAGTTTCTGACTGAGAGAGAGAGAGAGAGAGACACACACACACACACACACACACACACACACACACACACACACACACACACACACACACACACACACACACACACACACACACACACACACACACACACACACACACACACACACACACACACACACACACACACACACACACACAACACACACACACACACACACANACACACACACACACACACACACACACACACACACACACACACACACACACACACACACACACACACACACACACACACACACACACACACACACACACACACACACACACACACACACACACACACACACACACACACACACACACCGCCTGTCAGTCACTGCTGCTGGACAGAAACTATCACAGAATCAATCACTTCTTTGATGTGTGACGTCATGTAGCGTGGGCGGAGTTTCACCTGCAGCAACAACTCTGGCATCAGTGTGCGCTCTGTGTCGACATTCTGCTCGTTGGTCAGCGCTCTCGAACCACCAGAGTGCATGAACTGAGAAACAAAGACACGGCGGTGAACGACACAGCAGCCACACCCACAACGAGCTACGTTCAAGAACCAGCCGACAGCGTTTGGTATTCATGTAGCGGTTCCTGTTAGAACCATGAAACTTCAACAGTTTTTATTGTGCAGTAAAAGGTTCTTGTCACATTTCTGAAATCTTTTTAAATTTCTTTCATGTCTATTAAAACTCTGGATGAATGATCATGTTTTATATTTATTTCTCTTTAGAACTAAAAGCAGAAGGTTTCATCGATGAGTCAGGTTTATATTTCAATGTTCCAGCATCATTGTTTCATTCAAGAAATCTGATTATTGATTTACAGATATCTTCATGGAAATCAGATGTTTTTTAAAGGTGGAATATGAAACAAGAACACCAAAACAACATCTGGTGTGCAGATGCTGCAGCTACAACAACAGAACAAGACCTCCAGCCATCAGGCTCGTGACCCCCGCGTGCGCTCCGAGGCCGCAAATATTCCTCACCCTAACCCCCTCTGACCCCCAATCCTCTCCAGGACAACTAAATCCCCAGCTCTCTGAAGCAGCTTCTCCACCTGTTGACTCCGCCCCCTCTACAGTACCAACCTTGCTATTACAAACTATGTACGATATTAAGCAACCTGCAATGGTGCTGCTGCTCTGCCAGCTATTAGCTGGTAGATGTAAATACCAACATTGTTCCCCTCTGAATAAATATTTATTATATTTTACTTCAAATATAATCTTTAAAGTAAATACTGTATTTTCATTCTACAACCATCTAAACACCCTGTGGAGGTTTTATGTTGTTAAATATATTGTTTTTATGAAAATGTTCCATATTTAACCTTTTTACTTGTGATTCAACTTAATAATATAAAAATACAACATGGATAAAATGATGAAAGTTCTGTAAAAGATAGAAAATAAAGTGACCACAGGAACATTTAAACTCAGATGTCTTCAGTCTGTTTACAGGAACTAACAGGATGTTGTGTAGTTTAGTATCACTGTGTGCACCACCCTGAACATGGACCAGATAAAGACCAGAGAAGATGCTCCATGTTACAGACTACAGACCATCTCCAAGCAGCTTCATGTTCCTGTGATCAGCTGATCATATTATTAAACAGTATCATGTTGATGTAGCAGGACGACGTCCAGGACGTGGACACAAGAGGAGACAACCTCAGCATGACCAGATGGAGAGAGAGGAGCCAAGAAAACATCCAGAACCATCAAGATAAACTCCAAGATGACACATCACAAGCTCCATGAAGATCCAGGGGGTTCCACTACTGACCGAAAACACTGAAATATACTGGAATTAAACTAAATACATGATGACGAGTCCCAAAATGTCTGGGACAAGATCCTTCAGACTGATGAGAAACTGGAGCTTCTGGTTCACAAATGCCTGGAGAAGGATCCGAAACGCCCGGAGGAGGATCCGAAACGCCCGGAGGAGCCGAAATGCCCGGAGGATCCGAAACGCCCGGAGGATCCGAAACGCCCGGAGGAGGATCCGAAACGCCCGGAGGAGCCGAAACGCCCGGAGCCGAAACGCCCGGAGGAGGAGGATCCGAAACGCTTGGAGAAGGAACCCTTCAGACCTCAGACAGCTGGAGCAGTCTGGTCATGAGGACTGGACCAACGTACCTGTGGACAGGTGCAGAAGACTCAGTGAGACGTCACCTGACTGCAGGAATCCAGTATGAAGTTAATGTTCCATCATTTTATCCAGGTCAGTCTGATCCGTTTCAGTTGAATCACAATTAAAAACATCTGATTTTCATCCGTTTGGAGGTTCTTCTGATGAAGGAACCAGCTGTTTTGTTGTTAATCAAAATGTTACATTTTCAGGGGACGCCATGTTGTTTCTCTCACCTCGGTTCAGCAGTCCAAACTCGCTGTGAAATGCCCCCAGCAGCTTGCCATACCCCGGTGCATCATGGGAAGTGAGGGCAGCTTCAAAGGCCTTGCCCCAAATTGCTGGACCCCCAGGACGCATCTGAAAGGAAGTCAGCTCATACACACCTGAAACACAAACACCATGTGTTACACCCATAATGTGTATGACATCACTCCAGCATGGTGCTGTGGGAGGGTGGAGCTTACCCCCCTCCTGCGGCGGTCTCTTCAGGTGGCTCCAAGGCACCAGGTACGTGACCTCATTGTCCTGCGACGCCAGCATGGGTAGGGCCTTTGAGATGTACTCTGAGATCCAGAACGGGTCCTTAGCCAGGGCTGACCGAACCGCTGCCCGCTGGGAGTAACTGTCTACGAGAAACAACAACCTGACGCCGTTTAATCACGACTGATGATTCCCTTTTTCTGATCTGTAGTTCAAAAACTCTGGAGTACAGGATGAGGAGGTCCGAACGACGAGACCTGAGCTAGGGGGGTCAGAACGACGAGACCGGAGCCAGGGGGGTCAGAACGACGAGACCTGGGCCAGGGGGGTCAGAACGACGAGACCTGGGCCAGGGGGGTCAGAACGACGAGACCTGGGCCAGGGGGTCAGAACGACGAGACCTGAGCCAGGGGGTCCGAACGACGAGACCTGAGCCAGGGGGTCAGAACGACGAGACCGGAGCCAGGGGGTCAGAACGACGAGACCTGGGCCAGGGGGGTCAGAACGACGAGACCTGGGCCAGGGGGTCAGAACGACGAGACCTGAGCCAGGGGGTCAGAACGACGAGACCTGAGCCAGGGGGTCAGAGCGACGAGACCTGGGCCAGAGCGACGAGACCTAGGCCAGGGGGGTCAGAACGACGAGACCTGGGCCAGGGGGGTCAGAACGACGAGACCTGGGCCAGGGGGGTCAGAACGACGAGACCTGGGCCAGGGGGGTCAGAACGACGAGACCTGAGCCAGGGGGTCCGAACGACGAGACCTGAGCCAGGGGGTCCGAACGACGAGACCTGAGCGACACCGGAGCCAGGGGGTCAGAACGACGAGACCTGAGCCAGGGGGTCAGAACGACGAGACCGGAGCCAGGGGGTCAGAACGACGAGACCTGGGCCAGAGCGACGAGACCTAGGCCAGGGGGGTCAGAACGACGAGACCTGGGCCAGGGGGGTCAGAACGACGAGACCTGGGCCAGGGGGGTCAGAACGACGAGACCTGGGCCAGGGGGTCCGAACGACGAGACCTGAGCGAGACCGGAGCCAGGGGGTCAGAACGACGAGACCTGAGCCAGGGGGGTCAGAACGACGAGACCTGGGCCAGGGGGGTCAGAACGACGAGACCTGGGCCAGGGGGGTCAGAACGACGAGACCTGGGCCAGGGGGTCAGAGCGACGAGACCGGGGCCAGGGGGTCAGAACGACGAGACCTGGGCCAGGGGGTCAGAGCGACGAGACCTGGGCCAGAGCGACGAGACCTAGGCCAGGGGGGTCAGAACGACGAGACCTGGGCCAGGGGGGTCAGAACGACGAGACCTGGGCCAGGGGGGTCAGAACGACGAGACCTGAGCCAGGGGGTCAGAACGACGAGACCTGAGCCAGGGGGTCAGAGCGACGAGACCTGGGCCAGGGGGTCAGAACGACGAGACCTGGGCCAGGGGGGTCAGAACGACGAGACCTGGGCCAGGGGGGTCAGAACGACGAGACCTGGGCCAGGGGGGTCAGAACGACGAGACCTGAGCCAGGGGGTCAGAGCGACGAGACCTGAGCCAGGGGGTCCGAACGACGAGACCTGAGCCAGGGGGTCAGAACGACGAGACCTGCGCCAGGGGGTCAGAACGACGAGACCTGGGCCAGGGGGTCAGAACGACGAGACCTGCGCCAGGGGGTCAGAACGACGAGACCTGCGCCAGGGGGTCAGAACGACGAGACCTGCGCCAGGGGGTCAGAACGACGAGACCTGAGCCAGGGGGTCCGAACGACGAGACCTGAGTGACACCGGAGCCAGGGGGTCAGAACGACGAGACCGGAGCCAGGGGGTCAGAACGACGAGACCTGAGCCAGGGGGGTCAGAACGACGAGACCTGGGCCAGGGGGGTCAGAACGACGAGACCTGGGCCAGGGGGTCAGAACGACGAGACCTGGGCCAGGGGGTCAGAGCGACGAGACCTGAGCCAGGGGGTCCGAACGACGAGACCTGCGCCAGGGGGTCCGAACGACGAGACCTGAGCCAGGGGGTCCGAACGACGAGACCTGCGCCAGGGGGTCCAAATGGGACAGGATGAGGCGATGACAAAAACCTGAACCAGGTGGGTCAACCTGAACCAGAGCCTTATAAAAACCTGATCTGAGATGTTTTTGTGACGATGACTTCTACACCTGAATAAAACTCACTTCAAGCAGCACCTGGTATGAAGGATGATTGACAGCTGGAAACATGTGATCATATTATTTAGGTGTTACTTCATTCAGCAGATATGATGCAGGCTAGTGTGATCAATAATCAATAATCAATCAGTAGTCTGAAGAACTTCCTCACCGTACTTCCAGATATGGAAGACCTGATTCAGACCGCCATATTCAACGCTCCAGTATCCAATCAGCTCTGAGTGAGCAGTGCGCAGGTGGATCTTCTCATTGGTCAGTTTGAGGAAGGTGGTGTTCTGGTCTGGATGGATGCAGTAGGTACGGAACTCATAGAAGGTTTTGTGGTCCTGCTGAGGCCCCGTAGAGAGGTTTACATGAGGCTGCAGAGAGAGAAGAGCGCAGAGGTCTGACTCTAATACACCTTGATGTTCAGGGTTTAGACCAGTTCTCATTCCATCATCTACAGAAGAAGGTTGCTATAGTAACAATAAGCAACCATGAGCCTTTAACAGCTTCTCTGTTGGTGCTGCAGGGGTTTCTGACCAAGACAGTCTCCAAAACCTTTTACATATATACTCCATCCAGACCTCTTCCATGCCCCCAGATCCAAAGTCAGAAGCAGAGCTCCAGTCCAGAACAGATCTACATAGAGAACTTCAAAAACCCGTCCATCATGTCAGACAGGAAATCTATTAAAGTCCACATTCAAGATGCTCTCAAGATGGACTGTTACCGGACTGATACCGGTCTGATACCGGATTGATACTGGACTGATACCGGTCTGATACCGGACTGATACCGGACTGTAGCTGGTCTCTTGTCCCAGAGTTCTGAGTTTGGTTCTGTAATAATTAACTTGTTGATCCAGGACTATCGCCCCCTGTCGGATCTGTGAAAACACTACAGCCGGCAGATACGTGACTGGAAACCACAAGCCTCGGTGAGTGCGCGTGACACGCCTTAGCCCAACCACAGTGATGTTCGCGCGCACATGGCACACGCAGACTCTTTGTTTATGCGAGGACGCTAAAGGTCGCGAGGCGTTCAGGAGCCCCCGTGGCCCTCAACAGCTGGTTAATCTTAAACTGGAGGTTCTGACCTTCGAACCCTGTTCAGAGACCAGCGACCCGAACCGAACCACACATACCAGAAACAGATCTGAACCGCGAGTAAATGAGGCGCACATGTGTTGTATTTATTCACAAACTAACAGGAGTGTGTTTTTTATCTGTTATTGGACTTGTGGTGGGTTCCGGTGTTGGTGTGTAGTGACAGATAAACTCACCTGTACATAGGAAGCAGCTGGTCTCAGCAGAACAGCAGCAGGTCTCAAAGAACGGCTCAGCTTCAACATTTCAACGGAACCAGAACATGAAGAGTCGAAGAACTGGACGGTGTTAAATCAGCAGGCAAAGATCCTGTAAGACAGGAGGGCTCACTCTGACACCTGGACGGTTTTTAATCAGCAGGCAAAGATCCTGTAAGACAGGAGGGCTCACTCTGACACCTAGACGGTTTTTAATCCATAGACATGTATATAAATCATTTATATAATGTCTATGGTAGAAGCCATGCAGAGCAATCTCATATCTCACGTGACCCCCTGTGAAAGAACACGTGATCACAGAGGCCACATACGCGGGGGAACATATTTCCATTTAACACCGGAACAAAACCCAGGGAGGGTGCGTGACGTCACAACTGTAGAGAAGGTCAGCCGTGTGGCTTTGCGCGTGCAGTCTCCACCATGTTAAAGGTGCTTCAGGTGTGTTTTCGCCGCCAGATATGGAGGAGCGTCTGTTCTTCTTCCGCCTCGGGACCAGAGCGGCCGCCACGCGGTTCCCAGACCGGAACCGGTCACACTATGAGCCGGATCGCGGCCCGAAACTGCTCCGTGGACCCGATGCTGAAGGACTTGGAACAGTTCGTGTTCCTAGACTGTGCAGGTTAGTTCGGCTGAGTGACGGAGAACATGGGGTTTGGGTTTGTGACGAGTTCAGAGTCCAATTAGAAAGTTCGGAAACTGCAACGCGAACGACTTATAGAACCTTCCTGCTTAGCTGATGAAGAGTTCCAGGTGAGGATGATAAGTTTCAGGTGATGACCCTCATCTGGACCCCCTGCAGTTCCCCTACTGAGCAAACAGGTCTGTAGACGATGCAGTAAACATAGACCTGAACCACATCCTCCAGCATCTGGACTCCAAAGAGTCCTAAACAAGGATCATGTTTGTGGACTTCAGCTAAGCACTGGACACCATGATCCTGGATCTTCTACAGGACAAGCTGTCCCAGCTGCCTGTGTCCAACTCCACCTGCAGGTGGATCACAGACTTCCTGTCTAGAACCCCTCCCCTCCTCTCCCTCAGCCAGATCAGAACCCCTCCCCTCCTCTCCCTCAGCCAGATCCGAACCCCTCCCTCAGCCAGATCCGAACCCCTCCCCTCCCTCAGCCAGATCAGAACCCCTCCCCTCCCTCAGCCAGATCCGAACCCCTCCCCTCCCTCAGCCAGATCAGAACCCCTCCCCTCCTCTCCCTCAGCCAGATCAGTACAGGTCCTGCTAAAGTTCAACCTTTTGAATTGATTAAGTTCTTTCTTCTCTTGGTCCAGACTCAGAGGAGGACCCCCATCAGGAGGAGAAGCAGCTTCTTCATCAGCTCAGGGTCTCATCGACTGCTCCTGGATCAGCCTTTGATGCTCAGGTTTCCCTTCAGAAATCTCAGGAGTGTCAGCTGCAGGTGTTGAGGGGTGGAGCCTTGCAGGAGGAGGAGCGAGAGACCAACATTCAGTTCCAGGATGTACATTTCCCTCTGGATGAGAGCATCATAAAGTCCAAGAAGAAAAAGAAGAATGATCTTAAAGGTGAGCACAAGATCTGTGGGACTCCAGATGTGGATGTTCCATTCAGTAACACCAGCTGCTCGGGCTGTGGCGCCATTCTGCACTGCACTGCAACCACCGTTCCTGGTTACCTGCCCAGTGAGAAGTACAAGGTGCTACTGCAAAATGGGAAACTGGGCGGAGCCACCTGCCAGCGCTGCCATCTCATCAATCATCACCACAAGGCCATGAGCCTACAGCTGTGCAGGAATCAGTACCGCGACATGGTGCTGCAGGTCCGGGCCCAAAAGGCGCTGGTGCTGCTCATTGTGGACCTACTGGACTTGCCTGACTCTATCGTCTCTGACCTGCCGGGCTTGGTGGGAACTAACAAGCATGTTGTTGTCCTTGGCAACAAAATCGACCTGCTGCCTGGAGACTCGCCCAACTACCTGCAGCGCATCAAACAACAACTCGCTCAGTACTGTCACAAGGCCGGTTTTGGTGGTCAGGTGACTGACATCCACCTGATCAGTGCAAAGACCGGGTATGGCATCGAGGCACTGATCTCCAGTCTGCAGCGCTCCTGGAAGTACAAGGGAGACGTTTACCTGGTTGGTAGTGTCAACGCAGGAAAGTCTACACTCTTCAACACGCTGCTTGAGTCCGATTACTGCAAGTCCAGAGCCACCGACGTCATCCACAAGGCCACCATCTCCCCATGGCCCGGTCAGAACCAGACTTCATTCATATTTGATCCTATTTAAGATGTATTTGCATTTACTCATCCAGAGACTGCATTTAGAGCAGGACAGGCAGGTTGTCTGAGTCTGTTTATCCAGAACCAGTCCCAGATGACTTCCCTGAAAATCTTCTGGAACAACAAACACATTCTTTTTACTTTTGATATTCATCATACAGTTTTCAACTCAGATGTAGACATTCAGTTTGTTTTTTACAGATGTTTTACATTCTTTTAGCTCCCTGCTATCTGCAGTAAATACTGTCTGTGTTTAGGTTCTGTCATGTCACTCTTTTACCTATTGGACTTTCAGGGACAACTCTAAACCTGCTGAAGTTCCCCATCATCAACCCGACTCCGTACAGGATGTTCAGACGTCAGGAGCGGCTGCAGGAGGCGTCACATCAGACGCGGGACGAGCTGCAGCCTGATGAGCTGAAGAGGTTGCAGCATCTCAGCTCTCAGGGATACTTAGTGGGTAAAACTTCTTCTTTGGTTCCGAGCCTGACATTGACCTGTTCTTATTGGACTCCCATGAGCAGCGGGGAATGCTAACAGGGGAATCACTTGTTCACCTGTTCAGGTCGTGTTGGCCGCACTTTCCAGTCAAATAAAATCAAGAGGAATGAGATCCAGTTTGATCCAGACAGTTTGGCTTTTGGAGAAAATGAAGACGGAGACTCGATGAGGGCAGGTAAGCTGTGATTGGATGAATAAGCTGTGATGTCATCTGTGAGCAGGATATTAATGTTGAAGTTCAGACAGATGAGAGCAGCTGTGCTGTTCTGAGGTCAGCATTGCAGAAAAAACAATCAGTAAATAAAGCCAGCGTGTTGTTTGACTCCTCCCCCAGCTGTCAGAGGGTCACATGATGAGCTGAGCCCTAACGAGCTGAAGGATGCCAACTGGCTTTATGACACACCTGGAATCATGAAGGAAAGTGATGTAAGAACAGCATCTCGTCTCAGACTCAACCAAAAGCCATCAGGAGACTTTTCCTGAACAAGAAACTCTCTGAACTCAAACTCTGGACTCTTTGTTTCAGATCCTCCAGCTGCTCCAGGACCAGGAGGTTCGGTTGGTAGTTCCAACCCAGGCAGTCGTTCCACGAACATTTGTATTGAAGCCTAACACGAGTCTGTTTGTGGGCGCTCTGGCCAGAATTGATTTCCTGCTGGTGAGAACATGAAAACACTGCCGAATATTATCTTGATAGAAATGACAAACACTGAGGAGGAAGGAAGGAGTGGAGAAGGAAACAGGATAGAAGGACATAGGAGAAAAGGAAATTGGAAGGAAGGAACAGACCATAAAATGAATGAAGACACATGCAGAATGTTTCATCTATGACATCACTTCCTGTGTTGCAACATCTGAATCAGTGGATCATTTAATCTGAAACATTGACAGAAGCCATGTTCACAAGGTCACATGGTCCAAAAGGGTCTCACATGTCCTTTAAATCAGTACTAAACTTTTCTGACGGCCGTTACTGGAACCGGTGTTCTGTTGAAATATGTTACCTGTTGAGATGTGCTACACACGTGTCGTTCTACAGTCTTGACTTAATTTAACAGATTTAATGTTTATTTTTGTTTCTATATTTTTCCATAAATATATTTTATCTATCAAATAAATTCTCTCAGGACAGAAACACTAAATATGATGTTATTTTTACCTTTTTTACATTGTCAGAGTAACAGGCAAATGTAAACATAAATCATCAGAACACCACTTCCTGTTGAGACCTGAATTACTGAAGTTATTAAGTGTAATATAGGAGGACCAGAGACGTCCAGAGTGTCTCATATGAAGATGGACATGTTTTTATTCACTTAGACAAGTTTTATAACAGTTTAAAGTTGTAAAAGTTATTTTGTTCTGATTTAAAAGTCACCATCCACTGAACTGTGACTGCGAGGCTACATCTTCATTGATTATTGATTGATTGTCTACAGGGAGAAAAATCCTGCTGGTTTTCAGTCATGGCCTCCAGTAATGTCCCAGTTCATGTCACCAGCTTGGACAAAGCTGACAGCATCTACGAGAAACATGCGGGACACGCCCTGCTGGGGGTGAGTCACATGACTGAAGTCTGACAGATCAGGTGTTGAGTGTAATACCGTTTATGCTGCATTCAGGTGCCTCTAGGAGGCTCGGAGAGGATGAAACAGTTTCCTGCGCTGGTTCCACAGGACTTCATCTTGGAGGGTCGAGGTTACCTGGACGCTGCTGCTGATATCACACTATCATCAGCAGGTAAACACGTCAGCTTCACCTGAGAGACTTGTTCTTAGGTTCCATACCTGTCTCACCTATCACTCTGAATCGGTATCTGGATCTGTTTCACTGGTCTCACCTGTACAGGTTGGGTTGCTGTGACAGCGATGGCAGGTGATCAGGTGAAGCTGAGGGTTCACGGTCCATCAGCTGCAGGTTTCAATCTGCGGACGCCGCCTCTGCTTCCTCACATCGTGTCTCTGAAAGGAAAACGTGTTCGGAAATCTGCCGCCTACAGACCAGTGAAAGCAGCAGGAACGGTGGGCGGACTTTCACCTGGCAGGACGTTGAGGCTGCAGGTCGATCAGAAGAAGAAGAAGTGAGCGACAGGATGACTGTCTGCATTCCCTCCATGTCAGATAATTAATTCTATGGACCTCAACATGAACTTGTATGTTTTTAATCAACTGCAGTAACTCTTGATTTCACACAAACAGGTGTGTGTATGCAGCAGGTAACTTTAGCTTCATCCGTCACCATGGTATCAGTGTAAAACTACTGAGCCCAGCAGCTGGTACTTTTTTCAGGTCTGCGAGAAACCAGATGTTTCTTGTTATGTTGGAAGTCCAGGTCTTTTCATGTAGTTGTTTACCTTTATGATTTAAATGCATCAGACTCCAGATGTGAAAGGGGTCTGGGTCTAAGTTAGGACCAGGTGTGAAAGGGGTCTGGGTCTGAGTCAGGACCAGGTGTGAAAGGGGTCTGGGTCTGAGTTAGGACCAGGTGTGAAAGGGGTTTGAGTTAGGACCAGGTGTGAAAGGGGTCTGAGTCTGAGTTAGGACCAGGTGTGAAAGGGGTCTGGGTCTGAGTCAGGACCAGGTGTGAAAGGGGTCTGGGTCTGAGTCAGGACCAGGTGTGAAAGGGGTCTGGGTCTGAGTTAGGACCAGGTGTGAAAGGGGTCTGGGTCTGAGTCAGGACCAGGTGTGAAAGGGGTCTGAGTCAGGACTAGGTGTGAAAGGGGTCTGAGTCAGGACCAGGTGTGAGAGGGGTCGGGGTCTGAGTCAGGACCAGGTGTGAAAGGGGTCTGAGTCTGAGTTAGGACCAGGTGTGAAAGGGGTCTGAGTCAGGACCAGGTGTGAAAGGGGTCTGAGTCAGGACCAGGTGTGAAAGGGGTCTGGGTCTGAGTCAGGACCAGGTGTGAAAGGGGTCTGGGTCTGAGTCAGGACCAGGTGTGAAAGGGGTCTGGGTCTGAGTCAGGACCAGGTGTGAAAGGGGTCTGAGTTAGGACCAGGTGTGAAAGGGGTCTGAGTCTGAGTTAGGACCAGGTGTGAAAGGGGTCTGAGTCAGGACCAGGTGTGAAAGGGGTCTGGGTCTGAGTTAGGACCAGGTGTGAAAGGGGTCTGGGTCTAAGTTAGGACCAGGTGTGAAAGGGGTTTGAGTTAGGACCAGGTGTGAAAGGGGTCTGAGTCAGGTTAGGACCAGGTGTGAAAGGGGTTTGAGTTAGGACCAGGTGTGAAAGGGGTCTGAGTCTAAGTTAGGACCAGGTGTGAAAGGGGTCTGAGTCTGAGTCAGGACCAGGTGTGAAAGGGGTCTGGGTCTGAGTCAGGACCAGGTGTGAAAGGGGTCTGGGTCTGAGTCAGGACCAGGTGTGAAAGGGGTCTGGGTCTGAGTTAGGACCAGGTGTGAAAGGGGTTTGAGTTAGGACCAGGTGTGAAAGGGGTCTGGGTCTAAGTTAGGACCAGGTGTGAAAGGGGTCTGGGTCTGACTCAGGACCAGGTGTGAAAGGGGTCTGAGTCAGGACCAGGTGTGAAAGGGGTCTGAGTCAGGACCAGGTGTGAAAGGGGTCTGGGTCTGAGTTAGGACCAGGTGTGAAAGGGGTCTGGGTCTGAGTCAGGACCAGGTGTGAAAGGGGTCTGGGTCTGAGTTAGGACCAGGTGTGAAAGGGGTCTGAGTCAGGACCAGGTGTGAAAGGGGTCTGGGTCTGAGTCAGGACCAGGTGTGAAAGGGGTCTGGGTCTGAGTTAGGACCAGGTGTGAAAGGGGTCTGGGTCTGAGTCAGGACCAGGTGTGAAAGGGGTTTGAGTTAGGACCAGGTGTGAAAGGGGTTTGAGTTAGGACCAGGTGTGAAAGGGGTCTGAGTCTGAGTTAGGACCAGGTGTGAAAGGGGTCTGAGTCAGGACCAGGTGTGAAAGGGGTCTGGGTCTGAGTCAGGACCAGGTGTGAAAGGGGTCTGGGTCTGAGTCAGGACCAGGTGTGAAAGGGGTCTGGGTCTGAGTCAGGACCAGGTGTGAAAGGGGTCTGGGTCTAAGTTAGGACCAGGTGTGAAAGGGGTTTGAGTTAGGACCAGGTGTGAAAGGGGTCTGGGTCTGAGTCAGGACCAGGTGTGAAAGGGGTCTGGGTCTGAGTCAGGACCAGGTGTGAAAGGGGTCTGGGTCTGAGTCAGGACCAGGTGTGAAAGGGGTCTGAGTCAGGACCAGGTGTGAAAGGGGTCTGAGTCAGGACCAGGAGTGAAAGGGGTCGGGGTCTGAGTCAGGACCAGGTGTGAAAGGGGTCTGGGTCTGAGTCAGGACCAGGTGTGAAAGGGGTCTGGGTCTGAGTCAGGACCAGGTGTGAAAGGGGTCTGAGTCAGGACTAGGTGTGAAAGGGGTCTGAGTCAGGACCAGGTGTGAAAGGGGTCTGGGTCTGAGTTAGGACCAGGTGTGAAAGGGGTCTGGGTCTGACTCAGGACCAGGTGTGAAAGGGGTCTGGGTCTGACTCAGGACCAGGTGTGAAAGGGGTCTGAGTCAGGACCAGGAGTGAAAGGGGTCTGAGTCTGAGTTAGGACCAGGTGTGAAAGGGGTCTGAGTCAGGACCAGGTGTGAAAGGGGTCTGGGTCTGAGTCAGGACCAGGTGTGAAAGGGGTCTGGGTCTGAGTCAGGACCAGGTGTGAAAGGGGTTTGAGTTAGGACCAGGTGTGAAAGGGGTCTGAGTCAGGACCAGGTGTGAAAGGGGTCTGGGTCTGAGTCAGGACCAGGTGTGAAAGGGGTCTGGGTCTGAGTTAGGACCAGGTGTGAAAGGGGTCTGGGTCTGAGTTAGGACCAGGTGTGAAAGGGGTCTGGGTCTGAGTCAGGACCAGGTGTGAAAGGGGTCTGGGTCTGAGTCAGGACCAGGTGTGAAAGGGGTCTGGGTCTAAGTTAGGACCAGGTGTGAAAGGGGTTTGAGTTAGGACCAGGTGTGAAAGGGGTCTGAGTCTGAGTCAGGACCAGGTGTGAAAGGGGTCTGAGTCAGGACCAGGTGTGAAAGGGGTCTGGGTCTGAGTCAGGACCAGGTGTGAAAGGGGTCTGGGTCTGAGTCAGGACCAGGTGTGAAAGGGGTCTGGGTCTGAGTCAGGACCAGGTGTGAAAGGGGTCTGAGTCAGGACCAGGTGTGAAAGGGGTCTGGGTCTGAGTCAGGACCAGGTGTGAAAGGGGTCTGGGTCTGAGTCAGGACCAGGTGTGAAAGGGGTCTGGGTCTGAGTCAGGACCAGGTGTGAAAGGGGTCTGAGTCAGGACCAGGTGTGAAAGGGGTCTGAGTCAGGACCAGGTGTGAAAGGGGTTTGAGTTAGGACCAGGTGTGAAAGGGGTCTGAGTCTGAGTTAGGACCAGGTGTGAAAGGGGTCTGAGTCAGGACCAGGAGTGAAAGGGGTCTGGGTCTGAGTCAGGACCAGGGGTGAAAGGGGTCTGGGTCTGAGTCAGGACCAGGTGTGAAAGGGGTCTGGGTCTGAGTCAGGACCAGGTGTGAAAGGGGTCTGAGTCAGGACCAGGTGTGAAAGGGGTCTGGGTCTGAGTTAGGACCAGGTGTGAAAGGGGTCTGGGTCTGAGTCAGGACCAGGTGTGAAAGGGGTCTGGGTCTGAGTCAGGACCAGGTGTGAAAGGGGTTTGAGTTAGGACCAGGTGTGAAAGGGGTCTGAGTCTGAGTTAGGACCAGGTGTGAAAGGGGTCTGAGTCAGGACCAGGTGTGAAAGGGGTCTGGGTCTGAGTCAGGACCAGGTGTGAAAGGGGTCTGGGTCTGAGTTAGGACCAGGTGTGAAAGGGGTCTGGGTCTAAGTCAGGACCAGGTGTGAAAGGGGTTTGAGTTAGGACCAGGTGTGAAAGGGGTCTGAGTCTGAGTTAGGACCAGGTGTGAAAGGGGTCTGAGTCAGGACCAGGTGTGAAAGGGGTCTGGGTCTGAGTCAGGACCAGGTGTGAAAGGGGTCTGAGTCTGAGTCAGGACCAGGTGTGAAAGGGGTCTGAGTCAGGACCAGGTGTGAAAGGGGTCTGGGTCTGAGTCAGGACCAGGTGTGAAAGGGGTCTGGGTCTGAGTCAGGACCAGGTGTGAAAGGGGTCTGAGTCAGGACTAGGTGTGGAAGGGGTCTGAGTCAGGACCAGGTGTGAAAGGGGTCTGGGTCTGAGTTAGGACCAGGTGTGAAAGGGGTCTGAGTCTGAGTTAGGACCAGGTGTGAAAGGGGTCTGAGTCAGGACCAGGTGTGAAAGGGGTCTGGGTCTGAGTCAGGACCAGGTGTGAAAGGGGTCTGGGTCTGAGTCAGGACCAGGTGTGAAAGGGGTCTGGGTCTGAGTCAGGACCAGGTGTGAAAGGGGTCTGGGTCTAAGTTAGGACCAGGTGTGAAAGGGGTTTGAGTTAGGACCAGGTGTGAAAGGGGTCTGAGTCTGAGTTAGGACCAGGTGTGAAAGGGGTCTGAGTCAGGACCAGGTGTGAAAGGGGTCTGGGTCTGAGTCAGGACCAGGTGTGAAAGGGGTCTGGGTCTGAGTCAGGACCAGGTGTGAAGGGGTCTGGGTCTGAGTTAGGACCAGGAGTGAAAGGGGTCTGGGTCTGACTCAGGACCAGGTGTGAAAGGGGTCTGGGTCTGAGTCAGGACCAGGTGTGAAAGGGGTCTGGGTCTGAGTTAGGACCAGGTGTGAAAGGGGTTTGAGTTAGGACCAGGTGTGAAAGGGGTCTGGGTCTGAGTCAGGACCAGGTGTGAAAGGGGTCTGGGTCTGAGTCAGGACCAGGTGTGAAAGGGGTCTGAGTTAGGACCAGGTGTGAAAGGGGTCTGGGTCTGATTCAGGACCAGGTGTGAAAGGGGTCTGGGTCTGAGTCAGGACCAGGTGTGAAAGGGGTCTGGGTCTGAGTCAGGACCAGGTGTGAAAGGGGTCTGAGTCTGAGTTAGGACCAGGTGTGAAAGGGGTCTGAGTCTGGACCAGGAGTGAAAGGGGTCTGGGTCTGAGTTAGGACCAGGTGTGAAAGGGGTCTGGGTCTGAGTCAGGACCAGGTGTGAAAGGGGTCTGGGTCTAAGTTAGGACCAGGTGTGAAAGGGGTTTGAGTTAGGACCAGGTGTGAAAGGGGTCTGAGTCTGAGTTAGGACCAGGTGTGAAAGGGGTCTGGTCAGGACCAGGTGTGAAAGGGGTCTGGGTCTGAGTTAGGACCAGGTGTGAAAGGGGTCTGAGTCTGAGTTAGGACCAGGTGTGAAAGGGGTCTGAGTCTGAGTTAGGACCAGGTGTGAAAGGGGTTTGAGTTAGGACCAGGTGTGAAAGGGGTCTGAGTCTGAGTTAGGACCAGGTGTGAAAGGGGTCTGAGTCAGGACCAGGTGTGAAAGGGGTCTGGGTCTGAGTCAGGACCAGGTGTGAAAGGGGTCTGGGTCTGAGTCAGGACCAGGTGTGAAAGGGGTCTGGGTCTGAGTCAGGACCAGGTGTGAAAGGGGTCTGGGTCTGAGTTAGGACCAGGTGTGAAAGGGGTCTGGGTCTGAGTTAGGACCAGGTGTGAAAGGGGTTTGAGTTAGGACCAGGTGTGAAAGGGGTCTGAGTCTGAGTTAGGACCAGGTGTGAAAGGGGTCTGGGTCTGAGTCAGGACCAGGTGTGAAAGGGGTCTGGGTCTGAGTCAGGACCAGGTGTGAAAGGGGTCTGGGTCTAAGTTAGGACCAGGTGTGAAAGGGGTTTGAGTTAGGACCAGGTGTGAAAGGGGTCTGAGTCTGAGTCAGGACCAGGTGTGAAAGGGGTCTGAGTCAGGACCAGGTGTGAAAGGGGTCTGGGTCTGAGTCAGGACCAGGTGTGAAAGGGGTCTGGGTCTGAGTCAGGACCAGGTGTGAAAGGGGTCTGGGTCTAACTCAGGACCAGGTGTGAAAGGGGTTTGAGTTAGGACCAGGTGTGAAAGGGGTCTGAGTCTGAGTTAGGACCAGGTGTGAAAGGGGTCTGAGTCAGGACCAGGTGTGAAAGGGGTCTGGGTCTGAGTCAGGACCAGGTGTGAAAGGGGTCTGGGTCTGAGTCAGGACCAGGTGTGAAAGGGGTCTGGGTCTGAGTTAGGACCAGGTGTGAAAGGGGTCTGAGTTAGGACCAGGTGTGAAAGGGGTCTGGGTCTGAGTTAGGACCAGGTGTGAAAGGGGTCTGGGTCTGAGTCAGGACCAGGTGTGAAAGGGGTCTGGGTCTGAGTTAGGACCAGGTGTGAAAGGGGTCTGGGTCTGAGTCAGGACCAGGTGTGAAAGGGGTTTGAGTTAGGACCAGGTGTGAAAGGGGTCTGGGTCAGGACCAGGTGTGAAAGGGGTCTGGGTCTGAGTCAGGACCAGGTGTGAAAGGGGTCTGGGTCTGAGTCAGGACCAGGTGTGAAAGGGGTCTGAGTCTGAGTCAGGACCAGGTGTGAAAGGGGTCTGAGTCAGGACCAGGTGTGAAAGGGGTATGGGTCTGAGTCAGGACCAGGTGTGAAAGGGGTCTGGGTCTGAGTCAGGACCAGGTGTGAAAGGGGTCTGGGTCTGAGTTAGGACCAGGTGTGAAAGGGGTCTGGGTCTGACTCAGGACCAGGTGTGAAAGGGGTCTGGGTCTGACTCAGGACCAGGTGTGAAAGGGGTCTGGGTCTGACTCAGGACCAGGTGTGAAAGGGGTCTGGGTCTGAGTCAGGACCAGGTGTGAAAGGGGTCTGAGTCAGGACCAGGTGTGAAAGGGGTCGGGGTCTGAGTTAGGACCAGGTGTGAAAGGGGTCTGAGTCAGGACCAGGTGTGAAAGGGGTCTGGGTCTGAGTCAGGACCAGGTGTGAAAGGGGTCTGGGTCTGAGTCAGGACCAGGTGTGAAAGGGGTCTGGGTCTGAGTCAGGACCAGGTGTGAAAGGGGTCTGGGTCTGAGTTAGGACCAGGTGTGAAAGGGGTCTGGGTCTGAGTTAGGACCAGGTGTGAAAGGGGTTTGAGTTAGGACCAGGTGTGAAAGGGGTCTGAGTCTGAGTTAGGACCAGGTGTGAAAGGGGTGGGTCTGAGTCAGGACCAGGTGTGAAAGGGGTCTGGGTCTGAGTCAGGACCAGGTGTGAAAGGGGTCTGGGTCTGAGTCAGGACCAGGTGTGAAAGGGGTCTGAGTCAGGACCAGGTGTGAAAGGGGTCTGGGTCTGAGTCAGGACCAGGTGTGAAAGGGGTCTGGGTCTGAGTTAGGACCAGGTGTGAAAGGGGTTTGAGTTAGGACCAGGTGTGAAAGGGGTCTGAGTCTGAGTTAGGACCAGGTGTGAAAGGGGTCTGAGTCAGGACCAGGTGTGAAAGGGGTCTGGGTCTGAGTCAGGACCAGGTGTGAAAGGGGTCTGGGTCTGAGTCAGGACCAGGTGTGAAAGGGGTCTGGGTCTGAGTTAGGACCAGGTGTGAAAGGGGTCTGGGTCTGAGTCAGGGCCAGGTGTGAAAGGGGTCTGGGTCTGAGTCAGGACCAGGTGTGAAAGGGGTCTGGGTCTGAGTTAGGACCAGGTGTGAAAGGGGTTTGAGTTAGGACCAGGTGTGAAAGGGGTCTGAGTCAGGACCAGGTGTGAAAGGGGTCTGGGTCTGAGTCAGGACCAGGTGTGAAAGGGGTCTGAGTCAGGACCAGGTGTGAAAGGGGTCTGAGTCAGGACTAGGTGTGAAAGGGGTCTGAGTCAGGACCAGGTGTGAAAGGGGTCTGGGTCTGAGTCAGGACCAGGTGTGAAAGGGGTCTGGGTCTGAGTCAGGACCAGGTGTGAAAGGGGTCTGGGTCTGAGTTAGGACCAGGTGTGAAAGGGGTCTGAGTTAGGACCAGGTGTGAAAGGGGTCTGGGTCTGAGTCAGGACCAGGTGTGAAAGGGGTCTGGGTCTGACTCAGGACCAGGTGTGAAAGGGGTCTGGGTCTGAGTCAGGACCAGGTGTGAAAGGGGTCTGGGTCTAAGTTAGGACCAGGTGTGAAAGGGGTTTGAGTTAGGACCAGGTGTGAAAGGGGTCTGAGTCTGAGTTAGGACCAGGTGTGAAAGGGGTCTGAGTCAGGACCAGGTGTGAAAGGGGTCTGGGTCTGAGTGAGGACCAGGTGTGAAAGGGGTCTGGGTCTGAGTTAGGACCAGGTGTGAAAGGGGTCTGGGTCTAAGTCAGGACCAGGTGTGAAAGGGGTCTGAGTTAGGACCAGGTGTGAAAGGGGTCTGAGTCTAGGACCAGGTGTGAAAGGGGTCTGAGTCAGGACCAGGTGTGAAAGGGGTCTGGGTCTGAGGAGGGCAGGACCAGGTGTGAAAGTGTGAAAGGGGTCTGAGTCAGGACCAGGTGTGAAAGGGGTCTGGGTCTGAGTCAGGACCAGGTGTGAAAGGGGTCTGAGTCAGGACCAGGTGTGAAAGGGGTCTGGGTCTAAGTCAGGACCAGGTGTGAAAGGGGTTTGAGTTAGGACCAGGTGTGAAAGGGGTCTGAGTCTGAGTTAGGACCAGGTGTGAAAGGGGTCTGAGTCAGGACCAGGTGTGAAAGGGGTCTGGGTCTGAGTCAGGACCAGGTGTGAAAGGGGTCTGGGTCTGAGTTAGGACCAGGTGTGAAAGGGGTCTGAGTCAGGACCAGGTGTGAAAGGGGTCTGAGTCAGGACCAGGTGTGAAAGGGGTCTGAGTCAGGACCAGGTGTGAAAGGGGTCTGGGTCTGAGTCAGGACCAGGTGTGAAAGGGGTCTGGGTCTGAGTCAGGACCAGGTGTGAAAGGGGTCTGGGTCTGAGTCAGGACCAGGTGTGAAAGCAGGTCCCAGAAGGAATCAGTTGTTAGAACTTGTTTTCTTGGACCTTCAAACGGACCCTTTCAGGATGTAGTCGGTTTGAAAAGGTAAATATAAACACCTTGAAGACATTTCGCCTCTCGGCCGTAACCAGGACGACCTGAGAGCAACTAACGAGGCCATTGTTTTTATAATAGCTCGTTAGAGTCACCTGGACTAATCTGTTCACGCCCACATCAATATCAACCTGCCATGTTTTTATTTGCAAAAAAATGATTAAAAAGCAAATTTACAATGAAATTTTTTCATCACATGTTTTTTTTTTTCCAGAGTTGTTTTTTATGTATTTTATGTCTTAAAATCAAAACGTTCTAGAATATTTGAAAGGTCGGAATTTATAAAGTCTTTTTATGTAAATAAAAGTATAAAAACATTTAGGTCACATTAAGAGTTAATCTGTGTCGTCTGTCAGACCCGCAGGAGCAGTACTGTTACTAATAGTACTACTACTAATACTACAAGGAGGTCAACATTTAGTGTTTACTGTATAAACATCTGGAACACATCTGTTCTTTGAACAGTAAGACGTGTATTAATACAGATCACAATGTTTTATAGTTTAATATCTTTATTATCAGAAATCTGAATATTGACGCGTAACAATCATTTGACTTCCATTGGATAGATGTGATCACATGACACTTTTCAGTGGTATGAACCAATCAGAGTCCAGATCTCAGACTCCAGTCATGCTTCTTCTACATGAGCCAGTTCCCACATGTATGATAAAACCACTGCAAACATTTAAAACTCATGGAACTCTGTACAAACTTGGACATGTCCTGTCTTCTCGTCTTCAGACGACATACGGCTTCTCCTCGTCCTCCTCTTTCTCCTCTTCTGGTTTTTGTGTTAAAGCTGATGTCAGCTCCTGCAGGAGCAGCTCCTGTGATGATGTGCAGACTCCCTGCAGCTGCTGACTTCTACCTGCAGATCCTTCACCTTCAATGTTACTCCTCTGTCCCAGTGTCTCCACAGATCCACTGCTATCCTGGACCACGTTGTGGTCCAGATGTCCTCTTTCTGAGAGGACCAGTCTGAGTGGCTGCTGGTCCAGGATCTCCAGGGTCTCTGTGACTCTACTGGACCGGAAGCTGGTTTCCAGAGATTTTAGAACCTGTAGGCCAAAGTCCCCCACCTCCTCATAGAGTGGCTCAGGGAGGTCCGGAGAATCCCACGGTCCTTCAAATGAGTCCTGCTGGACCTTCATGGGCTGAAGACACATAGAAAAGCTTGGTTAAAAAATAGCACAAGCTCTGGTTTCTTCCCAAAGGTCTCAGAACTAATCTGCAGGCAAGACTGGGTAAGGAACCAAACCGAGGTACCAAGTAATCCTGCAGTTCCAAATACAAACAGAAAATACTCACAAAGTACAAGGAGTGAGACCTCCTGTCATGTAGCTTCCTCTGCAGAAGAAAATAAAACATCTTCAGTGAAGGCCCGAGTCACAGATCCAGATCTAAACTGTTTATTTCTTGGATTCAGGATTTTTTTATTTACAAGAAACGGACTGATCTCAGTACTCCTAAAAGTACAAAAAGAAGTTGACTAGCGTTCTTTTGCAGTTTCCTGAATACGTTTCACCATCGATCTGAAAAGCTTCTTCAGGTGGAGGAAATGGAAAATAAGTTCTTTTGAAAGGGTTGTTCTGGCAACAGAATCTGCACAAACATCATCTTAATTCTGTGGATGTGGATTCGTACCAGCGTCTGATTGGCTGACAGCATGCTGCTGTTGCTTTCATCTCCTCTGATAGGAATAAGTGGCATTGTGCCAAACTTCTGCTTGGAGATGTCAGATGAGGAGTGGCGGCGCAGCACTGGAAGACCCGGGTCATCATTCTGGAGGAGAAACACCTGCAGTAAGTTGCTCTGATCCTGAATCAGTCTGCAGCAGGACAGGTAAACTCACCTGAGCCTTCAGAAAGCTGGTGACCCAATCCCACATCTCAGCCTCAGAGCTGCAGCACAAGTACCTGAGGGGCAGGAGGGGGAGGAGGAGGAGGGGCAGGAGGGGGAGGTTTACAGGGATTCTGTTGAACATTGAGGTAAACTAAACATGAATCAGCAGATTTTTCTGAATATACTTACAGCTGTTGTTTGTCCAACATCACTGTGAATCCCCACCTACAGAAACAGAAACATTACCACAAACTCATCCCAGATGTTCTACCACAGTGGTTCTGATCAGAACTCCACTTACACAAGCCCAATCACAACTTCCAGGTGTTCACACCTGTTGTTAAAATCAGACTGGAGCTTGCTACCAACCCACAGAGTCACCTGATCAACAAACATCAGCAGGTAGACTTCTGTAAAATCCTAAACATGTTCCGTCACCAGAACTGTTCCATTACTTGGACGTGAACACAAAATCCAAAGACTTCTAAAACTCCTCTGCAGTAAAAGGGTCAGCTGTTTTCTAGACACACTGCTCAGATTATTGATCTGTAATTGAACAGCAGGTCCAATAAGCTCTGAAGACTAACTTATAAGAAAGTCGACCACCATTACCTGCTTGGAGGCTTCAGCTTCCTACGTATGCCCATGTAGATCTTCAATGACTTCAGAGACCACTCCTTTTCTGGTTTAATGCTCTGATCAGAGAAACATGCAAAGATTCTGCTTATACTGGGTTAGGGTTACTCCCTAATCCTGATACTGAAACAGGAACATCAATTACCTTCTTGTCTTTGAGAAGCAGCAGTTTGTGGTTATGGATCTGAAATGTTCTCTCCTGGAACCTGGTTCCCTGAAGAAGCTTTGGAGGTTCCTCACGACACCGCAACAAACCAATTTTCATGATCTCACTCTTATACGCTAACAGAAACAAAGACATGGACAAGGTGATCAGTTGTGTTACAAACCAGGTGTGTAACAGCTCAGGTGTGTTACAAACCAGGTGTTACAGCTCAGGTGTGTTACAAACCAGGTGTGTTACAGCTCAGGTGTGTTGTGCTCTGGTGTGTTACAAACCAGGTGTGTTATGCTCTGGTGTGTTACAAACCAGGTGTGTTGTGCTCTGGTGTGTTACAAACCAGGTGTGTTACAGCTCAGGTGTGTTGTGCTCTGGTGTGTTACAAACCAGGTGTGTTATGCTCTGGTGTGTTACAAACCAGGTGTGTTGTGCTCTGGTGTGTTACAAACCAGGTGTGTTACGGCCCAGGTGTGTTATACTCAGGTATGTTACAGCTCAGGTGTTACAAACCAGGTGTGTTACAGCTCGGGTGTGTTACAGCTCAGATGTGTTACAAACCAGGTGTGTTACAGCTCAGATGTGTTACAAACCAGGTGTGTTATGCTCTGGTGTGTTACAAACCAAGTGTGTTACAGCTCAGGTGTGTTATGCTCTGGTGTGTTACAGCTCAGGTGTGTTATGCTCTGGTGTGTTACAAACCAGGTGTGTTATGCTCAGGTGTATTACAAACCAGGTGTGTTACAGCTCAGGTGTGTTGTGCTCTGGTGTGTTACGGCCCAGGTGTGTTATACTTAGGTATCTTACAGCTCAGGTGTAACAAACCAGGTGTGTTACAGCTCGGGTGTGTTACAGCTCAGATGTGTTACAAACCAGGTGTGTTACAGCTCAGATGTGTTACAAACCAGGTGTGTTACAGCTCGGGTGTGTTACAAACCAAGTGTGTTACAGCTCAGATGTGTTACAAACTGGGTGTGTTACAGCTCAGGTATGTTATGCTCTGGTGTGTTACGGCCCAGGTGTGTTATACTCAGGTATGTTACAGCTCAGGTGTGTTACAGCTCGGGTGTGTTACAAACCAGGTGTGTTACAGTTTGGGTGTGTTACAAACCAGGTGTGTTATACTCAGGTATGTTACAGCTCGGGTGTGTTACAAACCGGGTGTGTTACAGCTCGGGTGTGTTACAAACCGGGTGTGTTACAAACCAGGTGTGTTATACTCAGGTGTGTTACAAACTAAGTGTATTACAGCTTAGGTGTGTTAAAGTTTAAGTGCATGAAGACCTTCCTGTTGCTGGTGAAACAACCTTTCATGTGTGTCACTTACAGGTGAAGATGTTGATGCTTTCCGCTTTAGGAACCTTTTTCACAACCAGATAGGCGGAGCTTGGGTCAGCCATTGTGCACCACTGCAATGCCTGTTCCAGGACTTTCTCTTTTGGGTGTAAAGGACGCTCTAGGAGCACAACAATAAACCAGTTAGGTATAAGAAGTCTACCAACTAGTCAAGAGTATCAGACAGACACAGAAAAGTGACAGGTAAATAAGTATCACAGGTGTTGAAGTGGAACAGGTGTGATGATGCCAACTCACCCAGCTGTCCATCTTCAATGGCTTCAAATGTCATCCAGGAATCTTTGTCTCCAGCTTGGACATTCCTCATATACAAAACTTGATTGGTCAGCTCTTCAGCACACATGGTGGGAGACACCTGCAGACACATGTCACAGGTCACATCTGGGGACTCTGTGCAGCAGTAAGATCGGATGGGAGATGGACATCCGTACCTTCAGAGTGACGCAGCAGTCAGGGATCTTCATCTCCAGATAAACTTCAATGATAAGATCACCAGCCTGAGAAAGCTGCAGACACAAACTCAACCTGTCAAACTGTAAATTCATTCATCAGTTACGTCCTAAAGACTTTCACCACATTATTAATCAGTTACCAACATATGAAAATTTTATTACAAGTTCATTATCAGTTTTTTCTGGTATTTACATTTGTAGTTTTGCTAAAAAAGGTTTTTGACCTGCTGACCTGTCCACAGCTAGAACCCTCTACAGGAGAACCTTCATGTCCACAGCTAGAACCCGCTACAGGAGATCCTTCCTGTCCACAGCTAGAACCTTCTACAGGAGATCCTTCATGTCCACAGCTAGAACCCTCTACAGGAGATCCTTCATGTCCACAGCTAGAACCTTCTACAGGAGATCCTTCATGTCCACAGCTAGAACTCTCTATGGCTCCCTGAAAAAGCACTGAGCTACAACAACATTTGAATTTCCCTTCGGGGATTAATAAAGTATTTTTGATTTGACTTTTTAAATGCTTTTTATTCCTTTTCCAAAGCAGAAATTGAGGTTCTTGTGGGTGGAAAAATGAAAGGAAGTGCTTTTTGGAGGTCACAGCAGTGGAATAATAAATAAGAGAAAATTCACGGACTGGCACAGCGTTGCTGAAACCGTCAATGCTGTGAGGTCTTCAGAGAGATCTCCTGTAGAGGGTTCTAGCTGTGGACGGGAAGGATCTCCTGTAGAGGGTTCTAGCTGTAGACGGGAAGGATCTCCTGTAGAGGGTTCTAGCTGTGGACGGGAAGGATCTCCTGTAGAGGGTTCTAGCTGTGGACGGGAAGGATCTCCTGTAGAGGGTTCTAGCTGTGGACGGGAAGGATCTCCTGTAGAGGGTTCTAGCTGTGGACATGAAGGATCTCCTGTAGAGGGTTCTAGCTGTAGACAGGAAGGATCTCCTGTAGAGGGTTCTAGATGTGGACAGGAAGGATCTCCTGTAGAGGGTTCTAGCTGTGGACGGGAAGGTTCTCCTGTAGAGGGTTCTAGCTGTGGACATGAAGGATCTCCTGTAGAGGGTTCTAGCTGTGGACGGGAAGGTTCTCCTGTAGAGGGTTCTAGCTGTGGACATGAAGGATCTCCTGTAGAGGGTTCTAGCTGTAGACAGGAAGGATCTCCTGTAGAGGGTTCTAGCTGTGGACATGAAGGATCTCCTGTAGAGGGTTCTAGCTGTGGACGGGAAGGATCTCCTGTAGAGGGTTCTAGCTGTGGACGGGAAGAATCTCCTGTAGAGGGTTCTAGCTGTAGACGGGAAGGATCTCCTGTAGAGGGTTCTAGCTGTGGACGGGAAGAATCTCCTGTAGAGGGTTCTAGCTGTGGACAGGAAGGATCTCCTGTAGAGGGTTCTACCTTTGGACGGGAAGGATCTCCTGTAGAGGGGTCTAGCTGTGGACGGGAAGAATCTCCTGTAGAGGGTTCTAGCTGTAGACGGGAAGGATCTCCTGTAGAGGGTTCTAGCTGTGGACATGAAGGATCTCCTGTAGAGGGTTCTAGCTGTGGACAGGAAGGATCTCCTGTAGAGGGTTCTAGATGTGGACGGGAAGGATCTCCTGTAGAGGGTTCTAGTTGTGGACGGGAAGGATCTCCTGTAGAGGGTTCTAGCAGTGGACGGGAAGGATCTCCTGTAGAGGGTTCTAGCTGTGGACAGGAAGGATCTCCTGTAGAGGGTTCTAGATGTGGACGGGAAGGATCTCCTGTAGAGGGTTCTAGCTGTAGACGGGAAGGATCTCCTGTAGAGGGTTCTAGCTGTGGACGGGAAGGATCTCCTGTAGAGGGTTCTAGCTGTGGACGGGAAGGATCTCCTGTAGAGGGTTCTAGCTGTGGACGGGAAGAATCTCCTGTAGAGGGTTCTAGCTGTAGACAGGAAGGATCTCCTGTAGAGGGTTCTAGCTGTGGACGGGAAGATCGCCTGTAGAGGGTTCTAGCTGTGGACGGGAAGAATCTCCTGTAGAGGGTTCTAGCTGTGGACGGGAAGAATCTCCTGTAGAGGGTTCTAGCTGTGGACAGGAAGGATCTCCTGTAGAGGGCTCTAGCTTTGGACGGGAAGGTTCTCCTGTAGAGGGTTCTAGCTGTGGACATGAAGGATCTCCTGTAGAGGGTTCTAGCTGTGGACAGGAAGGATCTCCTGTAGAGGGTTCTAGCTGTGGACATGAAGGATCTCCTGTAGAGGGTTCTAGCTGTGGACATGAAGGATCTCCTGTAGAGGGTTCTAGCTGT